>CM046793.1:2779707-2809707 GCA_025617405.1 Perca schrenkii
CTAAACTCCGACACACAGTCTTACCAAATTTGCAATTAGCCATCAATTTTCGTAAAACGGCACATATTTGAGCTTTATATAGTTGATTTCTCGCTTAAAAAAGTATCAGAAGTGAATTTAATAACGAAATAGCCCGATAAACAATGTATAACTTTGCAATGAGACCTGCTGTCGAGTCTCCCATGTGTTTCTATGTAGTTTGCTCAAACCAATCAGCGCGTAGCTCATTCTGAATATTCATCAGCATACCATATTTTGAAGAAAAGCTCTTGTTCCAAATAGAGGCATATTCACAGGGTAGTTAAGGGCCTAATAAAATAGCATTCGGGCAATTTTCAGCCCAACCAATGTTACATACCCCATTAGGCAGAGATGGGAGTAAGTCACACATGGGCAAGTCGCAAGCAAGTCTCAAGTCTTAACCTTCAAGTCTCAAGCAAGTCCAAGTCATTTTTTGTGACAATCAAGCAAGTCAAGTCAAGTCATAGCTTTGGTCAAGCAAGTCACAAGTCAAGTCATACAAAAGTTTCCATTTTTAAACAAGCTAAAGACAGTGATTATGAACTGCTGGAGTTTTATTTGCATTTTTTACTCAAAAGACATTGCGTCCACATACATTGAAGAGTTTAAATTAACACAGATAAAAAAATCACAGCCTAAAACTGATATTAGGCCAACAATAAATCAACATTGTTCAATATGCCTCAAACATGACATTAAATCATGAAATTCCTTCAAACAATTAAAGTATAATGGTTCCTAAGTCAAATAATATTCTTCAAACATGCCTCACTTTTATGAGACAGAAACATCCTTTAACCTTTCCTTCTCTTAAAGAACAAAACTGTTAGGAGGCTTGTCTGACCCAGAACGCAGAGAATCACACAGACAACGTATAAACAGTTTCAAAAAGTTTAATGGAGCTGGGAGTACTCAGACAATCACTGAGGGCAGTGTCAAGCGGGACAACTCCTGGCTGGTACGAGGCTTCAGACGAGCCGACGGGGATGAGTCCAAGTATTACGGGACACGGGGTGGACAGGCAGAGCTGAGTCCGTAGATTGAGTCCCAGGTGGAGGCGCCGGCAGAACGGTGAGGCTGGGGAGTGTGTAGGCACAGCGGAGGAAGCAGCAGGTCAGAGCAGGTACTAGAGAGAGACACACAGGGTTAGTTTGAGCTCAGGGAACAAAGGCAAAAAACCAGAGTACGGGGTTACACGGTCAATACTGGAGTTTCAACTGAGAGCCAAGTTACCACTTGAGTTGTAGATAACAGACTGGTGCCGAAGAGGTGATCAGCCCGGGTTTAAGTATGGCAGAGGTGAATCATGGCGATGAGCTGCAGCTGTGAAGACTGGCTGTGCAGTGATGAATCGGCCACGCCCCTTGACCTACTTTCCTCTGGACACGCCTCCAGCACTCCAGGTGGAAAAACACGGCAGACACAGAAAAACAGAGAAAAAAGGCCACCCAACTCAGGGCGGAGAGAGAGCACCCATAACAGGACCCCCCCCTCAACGGGCGCCACTCGGCGTCCCTCTAGGCCCAGGCTTGTCAGGGTGTGCGCGATGGAAGTCCGTCACTAGTTGTGGATCCAAAATAAAACTCCTGGGGATCCAGGAGCGCTCCTCAGGTCCATAACCTTCCCAGTCAACCAAATACTGGAGGCCCCTGCCCCGCCTCCGAACGTCCAAAAGCCGGTGGACAGTGTAGGCCGGGTGGTCGTCAATCATGCGGACGGGAGGCGGGGGATCCGCAGGCGGGCACAGAGGACTAGACGAGACCGGTTTCAGTTGTGACACATGGAAAGTGGGATGACACTTCATAGCCAGTGGCAACTTCAACCGCACAGCAGAGGGACTGATGACTGAGTCAATGGGGAATGGGCCCAGAAACCGAGGAGCCAACTTGCGTGAGTCCATCCGCAGGGGAATGTTCCTGGAGGACAGCCACACCTCCTGTCCAGGCTGGTACTGGGGAGCCGGGGTCCGGTGACGATCTGCCGAGCTCTTGTTCCGCTCTGTAGTCCGAAGCAACGCTTCCCGGGCGTCGCACCAAACTTGGCGACAACGACGTAAGTTCTCCTGGACTGAGGGAACGGCCAATTCCCGTTCTTGCTCAGGGAACAGAGGTGGTTGATAACCCAAATAAGCCTCGAAAGGAGACAGGCCGGTAGCAGAGGTGGTAAGGGAATTGTGGGCGTACTCTATCCAGGGAAGATGTTTAGCCCATGACGATGGATGCTGAGCCACCACGCAGCGAAGAGACGCTTCCAGGTCCTGGTTAGCTCGTTCAGTCTGGCCATTGGTCTGCGGGTGGAATCCTGAGGAGAGACTCACAGTTGCACCAAGAGCAGAACAGAAGTCTTTCCAGACTTGTGAAAGAAACTGTGGGCCTCTGTCAGAAACAATGTCCACAGGTATTCCATGGGGACGGAATACATGTAGGACTAAGAGGTCAGCTGCCTCACTGGCAGTCGGTAATTTTGGTAATGCTACATAGTGAGCAGATTTAGAGAATCTGTCCACAATAGTGAGTATTGTATCATTACCTTCGGACACAGGGAGACCAGTGACAAAGTCCAGGGCTATATGGGACCAGGGACGGCTTGGAACAGGAAGAGGCTGAAGCAGACCCGAGGGAGACTGGTGAGATGCTTTACCTCGGGCACAGGTGGTACAGGCTGCCACGTAAGCCCGGACATCAGCTTCTGCAGAAGGCCACCAGAAGTGTCTTTTCAGCAACGTAAGAGTACGTTGCATCCCTGGGTGGCAGGCGAAGCGTGAGGAATGGACCCACTGCAACACTTCAGACCGTACCGACACAGGAACATAGAGCCGACCAGATGGCCCATCCGCTGGTCCGGGGTTGGATTCTTGGGCCGTCTTGACCAGAGATTCAATCTCCCAGCGAATGGCCGCCACTACGCAGGTAGAAGGCAGGATGGACTCTGGTTCACTGGACTCTTCAGAGACGGAGAACTGGCGGGACAAAGCATCAGGTTTTACATTGCGAGAACCAGGACAGTAAGTAAGAGTAAAGTTAAACCTGCTAAAGAAGATGGACCATCTGGCTTGGCGGGAGTTGAGTCTCTTCGCAGACTGGATGAAGGCCAGGTTCTTGTGGTCGGTCCACACCACGAAAGGCTGCTCCGCCCCGTCCAACCAATGTCTCCATTCTTCCAACGCCAGCTTCACGGCCAGCAACTCACAGTCTCCCACGTCATAGTGTCTCTCTGCAGGTGACAACTTCTTGGAAAAGAAAGCACAGGGGTGGAGTTTTTGGTCTGTGAGGGAGCGTTGCGACAGAACCGCTCCAACACCAGAGTCTGAGGCATCCACTTCCACAACAAAAGGCAAAGAGGCATCTGGGTGAATGAGCACAGGGGAGGTGGAAAACAGATGTTTGAGGGCACTCATGGCTTAGTCAGCCTCAGGACACCACACGAATGGCACCTTAGGGGGACGGGAGTTTGGTGAGGGAGCTACCACCCTACTAAAGCCCCGGATGAATCTCCTGTAGAAATTAGCAAAACCCAGGAAACGTTGCAGCTGTTTGCGAGTCTGGGGAATGGGCCATTCAGTCACTGCCTTAATTTTGTCGGGGGTCAGCCGACACCCGTCCCTTCTTTATAATGAACCCAAGAAAGGGGACGGACTCACGGTGGAACTCACACTTCTCGGCCTTAACGAAAAGTTTGTTCTCCAACAGCCGTTGCAGGGACGAGACGGACGTGTGAAACATGTTCTTTAAGGGACTTTGAGAAAATCAGAATATCGTCCAGGTAGACGAAAACAAAGCGATTTAACACATCCCTTAAAACGTCATTGACCATGGCTTGGAATACTGCTGGTGCATTAGTGAGTCCAAAAGGCATTACCAGGTACTCGAAGTGTCCAAGTGGTGTATTGAAGGCTGTCTTCCACTCATCTCCCTGCCGAATCCTGATGAGATGATAGGCATTGCGCAGGTCCAGTTTGGAGAAGACAGTGGCGCCCTGGAGTGGTTCAAAAGCAGAATTGATTAGTGGTAAAGGGTATTTTTTCTTTACAGTGATGTTGTTGAGTGCGCGATAATCAATACAGGGGCGTAGCGTCTTGTCCTTCTTGTCCACAAAGAAGAACCCTGCTCCCACAGGAGATGAAGATGGGCAAATGATACCTGAAGCCAGGGACTCTCCGATATAGTTTTCCATGGCCTCTCTCTCAGGTCTGGACAGGTTGTAGAGTCGGCTAGCAGGCAAGGGGGCTCCTGGAAACAGCTCAATGGCACAGTCATAGGGTCTATGTGGAGGCAGAGATAACGCTTTCGCCTTGTTGAACACCTCCCCTAGGTCCAGATAGTCCTTGGGGACTGAAGACAGGTCGGGTAGTGTTTCTGGTACAGTTGGGGCTTTCACAGTGGGAGGGATAGCAGAACCGAGACAAGTAGAATGACAAAAACTGCTCCAACTGCTGATAGTCTTAAGTTGCCAGTCTATGTGGGGATTGTGCAAACTGAGCCATGGAAAACCGAGAATGAGAGGGGAAGAGGGAGCTGACACCACTCTGAAGGTGATCTTCTCTCGATGGTTACCGGAGAGAGCCTGCTTAGCCAGATGCAAGTCAATAAAGTTGTCCTCAGCCCCCGAGTCAATAAGGGCTGATAATGGTAGTGACAGAGTGCCCAATTGGAGAGTTGCAGGGAGTGACAGATGAGGAAATGTGGGTGCAGATACAGGGCTAGGGCTCACTAGTGTACCCACTCTCACTAACGAGCCACCTCTTTTGGGCGTACAGGACAGTTAGCGAGGAAGTGGGAGGAGTTACCACAGTACAGGCACTCACCTGCCTGTTGGCGCCGTAAAGCGTTCAGCTGGGGAAAGCCGAGCCCGACCCAATTGCATAGGCTCCTCCTCGTCCCTCGCAGCGGAGACCGGTGCAGCCGAGAGGTCCCCACAGAGGGACAAAGAACTTGGTCTGGGTGTCCTGGAATTCCGAGTTTGAACTGGTGTGTGTCCGCCTTTCTCCCGTCTCTTCTCCCGGATCCTGTTGTCAATCTTAATAGCCAAGGACACAAGACTGTGCAGGTTACTGGGTTCATCACGAAGAGCTAGCTCATCTTTCACAGAGTGGTTTAAGCCCTGCACAAAAACACCCTGTAGTGCCTCATCGTTCCACTTGGAATCAGCTGCCAATGTCCAAAAAATCAATTGAGTACTCCGCCACACTCTGTGTACCCTGTCTGAGGCTCAGCAATCTCTTGGAGGCGTTACCGACATGATCCGGGTGGTCAAAAAACCGTACACAAACGAGTGGAAAAATCAGAAAAGGTTAACCTGGAGAGGTGTTGATTAGCACACATAGCTTCGGCCCAAACTAGTGCCTTTCCCCTGAGTAACCCCAGTGCGTAGTGTACCTTAGACGAGTCGGAGGCAAAAGACAGCGGCTTCTATAGGAAGATGAGTCTACATTGAAGCAGGAAACCCCGGCACTTGTTCAATTCCCCAGAAAACGGCTCAGGAGGAGTTACAGGGGGTTCCCGGGTGACTGGCGCAGGAGCCATAGCTGAAGGAGCAGACTGAGAGGGAGGAGCACTAGGCGCACTGGGGAGAGACAGAGCAGTAATTTGAGATGACAGCTGAGAAACTTGATTGTATAATTGTTGGTTAGTCTCCAGTAATTTGTGTATCAACTGGTCGTGTTGGCCTAACAGAGCTCCTTGATTTTTAACGGCTCGAAGAATGCCGTCTTCGTCTGCCACCTGTGGATTCTCTGCAGGGTCCATGGCCAGTTCGTTCTGTTAGGAGGCTTGTCTGACCCAGAACGCAGAGAATCACACAGACAACGTATAAACAGTTTCAAAAAGTTTAATGGAGCTGGGAGTACTCAGACAATCACTGAGGGCAGTGTCAAGCGGGAAAACTCCTGGCTGGTACGAGGCTTCAGACAAGCCGACGGGGATGAGTCCAAGTATTACGGGACACGGGGTGGACAGGCAGAGCTGAGTCCGTAGATTGAGTCCCAGGTGGAGGCGCCGGCAGAACGGTGAGGCTGGGGAGTGTGTAGGCACAGCGGAGGAAGCAGCAGGTCAGAGCAGGTACTAGAGAGAGACACACAGGGTTAGTTTGAGCTCAGGGAACAAAGGCAAAAAAACCAGAGTACGGGGTTACACGGACAATACTGGAGTTTCAACTGAGAGCCAAGTTACCACTTGAGTTGTAGATAACGAACTGGCGCCGAAGAGGTGATCAGCCCGGGTTTAAGTATGGCAGAGGTGAATCATGGCGATGAGCTGCAGCTGTGAAGACTGGCTGTGCAGTGATGAATCGGCCACGCCCCTTGACCTACTTTCCTCTGGACACGCCTCCAGCACTCCAGGTGGAAAAACACGGCAGACACAGAAAAACAGAGAAAAAGGCCACCCAACTCAGGGCGGAGAGAGAGCACCCATAACAAAAACATATTCTTTAAGAGTAGCTGAATCCCACCACCTTTGCTTATCACATGGAATGGAAAGTATATGTTGATATTTGACAGTGTATTTGTGAGTGAATGTGCGTGTGTGTTTGAGAAAGAGAGAGTGAAAAGTTATTAATATTGGTGAGTGAATGTGCGTGTGTGTGAGAGTGTAGAGTGCGTTGTATATGTGCCTAGCTTTATTCAGATACTTACGTCTGCATGTGTGTGTGTTTATGAGAGAGAGAGAGAGAGAGAGAGAGAGAGAGAGAGAGAGAGCAGTTTGTGTTGTGTGTGTGTGTGTGTGTGTGCCTAGTTTTATTCGCTCAACAAAGAGGGGAGGGTGTGCTTATTCATGGCCAAAAACTGAAGGGACTTCTGTCCATCACAAACGTCCAAATAGTGGTTCAGCTGAATATGGGGACTGGAACCCGAATCTCTCCCGATTTGAAGTGTCTGATGAAATTCGACGTCGGAAATAAGTACTGCAGACCTTGCAAACTGCCATATGTTTTTTCTTTGCCTGGTCAGATGTGTAATCCTTATAGCCAAACTTTATTATTTTCTGTGCAAAGGGATAGGCGCCGATTTATGTTTTCCTCCGTGGGTGCTCACACGCGCACACCCTTTACAAAAAAAGTGTTTGCATTTCCGAACCTTAGGAAACGGACAGCGGCCGACACGAACACACACGCCATAATAAAGCCAGGACAGCGCCACTTCTCACAAATACAGATAGGATTGGAGATGAAAAGTTTAACTGGCACGTAACCGTGATCAGCTTCGTGGGAAATTAAGAATCAATGCCACCGACATAACCAATCACACTATGACAGATGCTCCACAACTGCAGTGTTTAATTTTAGATTCACGTAAAAAATGAACTGGCAGTCTGGCACTCGTGGGCGGCCGGTCAGTATTTTCCGTGGGTGCTCCGGAGCTCGAGCACCCACGGTATCGGCGCCCATGAGAGGGATCCATGACGACCAGCCATAGCCAGTGTTGTTTACTGACGGTCTGCCGCCGCGCGCCGCGTCATCATATCAACGGTTCCTGCGCATGCAATAGCACTAAAATCGTAAAATTAACTCCTCGTCAATATCAGAAGGGAAAAATATATTTATTAAACAGAAAATCAAGTCATTTCAAGTCATTTGACTCAAGTCTAAGTCAAGTCTCAAGTCATGAATATCAAGTCAAAGTCAAGTCGAGTCTTTTATGAATGTTTATCAAGCAAGTCTCAAGTCGTAAAATTTGCGACTCGAGTCTAACTCGAGTCAAGTCATGTGACTCGAGTCCCCCATGTCTGCCATTAGGCGACCTTAAGGAACAGTGTAAAATACCCTATACAATCATTCTATGACCCCTTTAAGCTTGTTGTCCAGTACAATGCCGAGGTATTTGTAGTTTGTAACAACCTGAATGGCACCACCATTGATAAAAGTGTTGGTGGATTGCTGTGACTTTCTAAAATCTATGGACGTTTCTTTGGTCTTATTGGTATTTAAAATTAAGTGTGACTTATTGCACCATTCTAAAAAGGAGTCTAAAACTGGCCCATGATCTACCTCCCCGTCCTGTAGCAGACTCACTAAAGCTGTATCATCAGCGTATTTAATAAAGTGCCTGTTTTGTAAAGTGCTAGTGCATGAATTTGTGTATAAAATAAATAGTAAAGGAGATAGAACACATCCTTGTGGGGAGCCTATGGACGTTGTCATCGAATCAGACAGAGATGAGCCCACTCTGACCCGCTGGACTCTACTGGTAAGAAAGTCCATGATCCAATTAATAATACCTGTATCAATATAAAATTCACTAGCTAAAATGTCTGCAAGAATCTTATGTTGCATAGTGTTAAAAGCAGATGAAAAGTCCACAAATAAAATCTTGGCATGAGTCTTTGGTTTCTCAAGATGAGTGTGCAAAAGGGGCATTAATGTCAGAATAGCATCATCCACCCCCCTGGAGGCTTGATAAGCAAATTGCAGGGGGTCCATAAGATGGTGGGTTTGGGATACAATGTATTTCTTTACCAGACGCTCCAGGCACTTCATGACCAGAGATGTCAGTGCTATTGGTCGGAAGTCATTGGACTCTGTGGGTCTTGGCAGTTTTGGCACAGGTACAATTGTAGATGATTTCCACAGGTTAGGGACTTTACAGAGGTTAAGAGAGGAGTTAAAAATATCGGTGAACACAGGGGCTAACTGTACTGCACAGTGCTTAAGGATATTACCACAGATTTTATCAGGGCCGCAGCTTTTCCGTGGATTACAGTGGCTAAAAAGGTGAAAGACATCCGATTGACTGATGTTCGATCGAAGTGACTTGCTATCCATTTCTAAACACAACCAATCAAAATGCTACACTTATTTACCAGGGCACACACACACTTCTCACATTTGCAAACACATTATGTCATAACTGAACACTAACCAATCATTGCTTTAGTATAGGCCTATAGAGAGCCGAAGTCACGCCTTTCTACTTCCGGCCAAATGGGACCTTATCTTTCGAAAAAGTATGAACTAGAGTCAATGGAGAGATAATAATTATTTTTTGATCCAGTTTGAATTGAGCCATGGATTACAAATATGATGTTCGTCGATTTAAAACATTATTTTTCAACCGAAGAAAGTCTCCGTTTATTGTTAAACTGTTGAAGTATAAGACTGTGAAAATACGTAATTAGAAAGACTACAAACTTCATGGATGACGTCTCGCTGAAGCTACGATGTCTCTGTGTATCGTACCGGGGATGTAACGTTACTCTAATGATCAGAGGATCTCTCTCGTTCTTTTACTTCTCTGCTGAGAACACCTGACTGGATAAAACACAACAGTTAAGATAACGTTACATGTGTTGTGGAACAGAGCTAAGCTAGCTAGCTAGCGAGCAAGCCGAGCATCAAGCTAGGTGACGTAGGTTATGTGAAACGGGAGATGTAGTCCACTGGGAGATGTAGTCCACTGGGAGATGTAGTCCACTGAGCTGTTTCACACTAAACTAAGTGGTACTATGACAAACATACGGCTAACTGAGACTTTCTTCGGTTGAAAAATCATCTTTTAAATTGACGAACATCATATTTGTAATCCATGGCTCAATTCAAACGGGATCAAAAAATAATTTGCCTCTCCCCGTTCACTACCGTTCATATTTTTTCTGACTTAAGGTCCCATGAGGTCCACCGGAAGGGGCGGGACTTTGGCTCTCTATACAAAGGTCAAAGGTCAGATTACCTGTTTTGAACAATGGATGCCAACAATAGACAGAGAGCAAGGGGAGGAGGAGGAAGAGACAGGGGACAACAACGAGGAGGAGGAGGAGGAAGGAAGAGGAGGAAGGAGAGCCATCTCTGATGAGATCAGGGAGAGAAGCCCATCTTGAGTAGCTTTAAGGTGGCGTCCATACTGCATGCAACTATCTAATGACTATTTCAGCATTACAAATCAATCAGACTTTGTTTTGCACAAAGTGCATACAATTCTGTCCCCCCCCCCACACACACACACACACACACACCCGCCCCGACACACAAGCACGGACAAACACTCACAACACACACACACACGCACACACACATACACACACACAAACACACACATATTCTTTATTCTAAAAATGATACCTTTGGTTTACATATGTTTGTAGTTTTGTGTTCTTGTTTCATGCTATACTGTAAACAACACTGAGCTACTCTTACTAACGTAACGTTGTGCCCAATAAATATTTTCTGTTTTACTGTAATATGGCGTTATTTTTTAGTCAAAAGTTATGAGCGTGTAAGATGCTCACGAGCACATTATGTTATTTCACACGCGCAAAAATGAACCTTCAAGCTATACTGTAACATTAGCTTGTTTTTTACAGTGCACTTTTCAACCACTCTCAGCAGATGACTTTCTCTCTAGAACATTATAAATGTAGATGTATAAACCTATGAAAGACAGAAGAGCTTTAGATTTAGAACAACAGTGTGTACATGGTATATCCAAAAATATAATATTATGAAAAAAGTGTTTGCCATTTGATGCAAAAGCTTCATTTTGACATGTGTTTATGGTATTTTGAATGCAGTGTTTCATTTTGAAGGAGATGTGAGGCATTTAGCATTTTCTGTGTGCAGTTTTAGGAATTGTGTGTAGAGTTTTGAAAAAAGGAGACAGTGTTGAAAACGTGTGTAAGCAGTTGGAATAAAACTGTAAATTATTTTGCCTATTTACCTGCTGTGTCTCCCCTTCAGTAAATAACTGTCTGTAAAGCCAAGTGTTTGTGTGTGTGTGTGTGTGTGTGTGTGTGTGTGTGTGTGTGTGTGTGTGTGTGTGTCTGTGTGTGTGTGTGTGTGTGTGTGTGTCTGTGTCTGTGTGTGTGTGTGTGTGTGTGTGTGTGTGTGTGTGTGTGTGTGTGTGTGTGTGTGTGTGTGTGTGTGTGTGTGTGTGTCTCTGTGTGTGTGTGTGTGTGTGTGTGTATCTCTGTGTGTGTGTGTGTGTGTGTGTGTGTGTGTGTGTGTATCTCTGTGTGTGTGTGTGTGTGTGTGTGTCTGTGTGTGTGTGTGTGTGTGTGTGTGTGTGTGTGTGTGTGTGTGTGTGTGTGTGTGTGTGTGTGTCTGTGTGTGTGTGTGTATGTGTGTATCTGTGTGTGTGTGTGTGTATCTGTGTGTGTGTGTGTGTGTGTGTGTGTGTGTGTGTGTGTGTGTGTGTGTGTGTGTGTGTGTGTGTGTGTGTGTGTGTGTGTGTGTGTGTGTGTGTGTGTGTGTGTGTGTGTGTGTGTGTGTGTGTGTGTGTGCAGATGAACGACGCCATCGGCTTCGAGCTGCCCTGGGTGTACTTCGTCAGTCTGGTGATCTTCGGCTCGTTCTTCGTTTTGAACCTGGTCCTGGGAGTCCTCAGCGGGTCAGTCCTCCTTCAGACAGTCCCACAGGGCCCCACAGTGCCCCCACAGTGCCCCACAGGGTCTAACAGGGCCCCACAGGGCCCCACAGGGCCCCGCAGGGCCCCACAGGGCCCCACATGGCCCCACAGGGTCCCACAGGTCCCTGTGGTGGCTGACCGTTTTCTAAACGTTGTGTGAACGTTGTCTAAACGTTGTGTGAACTTTGTCTAAACGTTGTGGGAACTTTGTTAAACGTTGTGTGAACGTTGTCTAAACGTTGTCTAAACGTTGTGTGAACGTTGTGTGAACGTTGTCTAACGTTGTCTGAACGTTGTGTGAACGTTGTCTAAACGTTGTGTGAACGTTGTCTAACGTTGTCTGAACGTTGTGTGAACGTTGTCTAAACGTTGTGTGAACGTTGTCTAAACGTTGTCTAAACGTTGTCTAAACGTTGTGTGAACGTTGTCTAACGTTGTCTGAACGTTGTGTGAACGTTGTCTAAACGTTGTGTGAACGTTGTGTGAATATTGTGTCTGGACGTTGTGTGAACGTTGTGTGAACGTTGTGTGAACGTTGTGTCTGAACGTTGTGTGAACGTTGTCTAAACGTTGTCTAAACGTTGTCTAAACATCTGAACGTTGTCTAAGCGTTGTGTCTGAACGTTGTGTGAACGTTGTGTGAACGTTGTGTCTGAACGTTGTCTAAACGTTGTCTAAACATCTGAACGTTGTCTAAACGTTGTGTCTGAACGTTGTCTGAACGTTGTCTGAACGTTGTGTGAACGTTGCAGGGAGTTCAGTAAGGAGAGGGAGAAGGCGAAGGCTCGTGGAGACTTCCAGAAGCTGAGGGAGAAGCAGCAGATGGAGGAGGACCTGTGTGGCTATATGGACTGGATCACCCAGGCCGAGGACATGGACGAACTGGACGAGGACGGAAACCCACGTAAGACACACTGTGTCTGTTAGTGTGTGTGTGTGTGTGTGTGTGTGTGTCTGTTAGTCTGTGTGTGTGTGTGACAGATATGTGTGTGCATCCTTGCTTGCTAAAATGTGTAGAAAACACATGCTTTAGTGTGCGTATGTGCTTGCATGCGTATGTGTGTGTGGTTGAGTGTGTGTGTGTGTGTGTGTGTGTGTGTGTATGTCTGTGTTTGTGTGTGTCTGTGTGTGTGTGTGTAAGTTTGTGTGTTTGTTTGATTGTGGGTGTGTGCGTGTGTCTGTTAGTGTATGTGTGTGTATATGTTTGTGTGTGTGTGTGTGTGTGTGTGTGCGTGTGTGTGCGTGTTTATGTGTGTTTGGTTGTGCGTGTATGTGGGTGTGCGTGTTTATGTGTCTGTGGTTGTGGGTGTGTGTCTGTGTGTTTGTGTGAGTCTTTATGTGGATGTGTGTGTTTCTGTGTGTTTGTCTGTGTATGTCTGTGCTTGTGTGTGTGTCTCTATCTCTCTATGTCTGTGTGTGTGTGTCTGTGTGTATGTGTGGTTGTGTGTGTCTGTGTGTGTGTGTGGTTGTGTGTGTCTGTGTGTGTCTGTGTGTGTGTGTGTGTGTCTGTCTGTCTGTGTGTGTGTGTGTGTGCTGTGTGTGTGTGTCTGTGTCTGTCTGTGTTTGGTTTGGTGTGTGTGTGTGTGTGTGTGTGTGTGTGTGTGTGTGTGTTTGTGTGAGTGTTTATGTGTGTGTTTATGTGTGTGTCTGTGTGTGGTTTGGTGTGTGTGTATGTGTGTTTGTGTGAGTGTTTATGTGTGTGTTTGTGCGTACATGTGTGTGTGTATCTGTGATGTTTCCTCTACGGTTTAACTCGTCTTCATTTATTCACAGTTAATTTGAAAAATCAGTCAGTCACAACAAGTTAATGGATGTCAATTAATAAAACAAGTGGACTCTAATTGGTTCCATTAGTTAGTTGACTTAAATTAATGACACCAATTAAATCAAATGAGTCAGCCAGTGAAGTCAGCGAGGCTGAAACAAAGCTGCAGATCTCCCCAGTGGGGGAAGGTAACGAAGTACATTTATCAACCTGGACCGTGTTGTCCCATGTTTTTGTGTCTAAGTAACTGATGGGAACAACAGATTTTGAAATTGGTCCAGTATTACACCACACAAGCTACATATAAGTTAGTGGCGCAAATGTTCAGCATCAGTTAGCGTCCATTAAAAGTTGTGTTGTTGCTGCTGACAGACTCAGATTATTATTTTAAGTGTCTGACAACATTATGTAAAGGATCCCTACAGAGATAGACCTTTTAGTTAAAGAGTAAGATCCTTTTAGTTTAACATGAAACAGCCCCGAAATCACCGTCACCAAACTCCACCAGACTCCATGTAAATAATCAGGACTTTTAGCGTGTATAGAGCCAGCATATCTCCACCAGACTCCATGTAAATAATCAGGACTTTTAGCGTGTATAGTACCAGCATATCTCCACATGTAAATGGGTGAATTAAGGGTTTATTTCAACCAAACCAGAGATTGTTGGAACAGTGGAAAGATGAACCAGGACGACTTTTGGTAGTGTGTTTTATGATGATAAAAGTAGTGATTATTTACATGGAGTCTGGTGGAGATATGCTGGCTCTATACACGCTAAAAGTCCTGATTATTTACATGGAGTCTGGTGGAGATATGCTGGCTCTATACACGCTTAAAGTCCTGATTATTTACATGGAGTCTGGTGGAGATATGCTGGCTCTATACAAGCTAAAAGTCCTGATTATTTACATGGAGTCTGGTGGAGATATGCTGGCTTTATACACGCTAAAAGTCCTGATTATTTACATGGAGTCTGGTGGAGATATGCTGGCTCTATACACGCTTAAAGTCCTGATTATTTACATGGAGTCTGGTGGAGATATGCTGGCTCTATACACGCTTAAAGTCCTGATTATTTACATGGAGTCTGGTGGAGATATGCTGGCTCTATATACGCTAAAAGTCCTGATTATTTACATGGAGTCTGGTGGAGATATGCTGGCTCTATACACGCTAAAAGTCCTGATTATTTACATGGAGTCTGGTGGAGATATGCTGGCTCTGTACAAGCTAAAAGTCCTGATTATTTACATGGAGTCTGGTGGAGTTTGGTGATGGTGATTTCGGGGCTGTTTAATGTTAAACTAAAAGGATCTTACTCTTTAATTAAAAGCTCTATCTCTGTAGGGATCCTTTCATAATGTTGTCAGACACTTAGAATAATAATCTGAGTCTGTCAGCGGAAACAACCGAACTTTTAGTGGACTGATGAGTGTTTATAGTTTTTCTCTTCAGTGAATGGGTGAAATGTGTTGGTGCTGAAAAGAAATAAAGAGATTTCTATGTTTCTGTCTCTCAGGTCCGTCTCTGGGAGATCTGTCGGATAAGAAGAGAGGGAAGTTCGGATGGTTCAGTCACTCCAATGACACACACGGTAAAATCTTATTCTCTCACACACACACACACACACACACACACACACACACACACACACACACACACACACACACACACACACACACACACACACACACACGGTAAAACCTCATCCACACACACATACACACACACACATACACACACACACACACACACACACACACACACACACACACACACGGTAAAACCTCATCCACACACACATACACACACATACACACACACACACACACAAACATATATACACACACACACACACACACACACACACACACACACACACACGTACACACCTCATCCACACACACACACACGGACACACACGGTAAAATCTTATTCTCTCACACACACATACACACACACACACACACACACACACACACACAAACACACACACGGTAAAACCTCATCCACACACACACACACACACACACACACACACACACGGTAAAATCTTATTCTCTCCCACACACACACACACACACACACACACACACACACACGGTAAAACCTCATCCACATACACACACACACACACACACACACACACAGCACACACACACACACACACCATACGTGCTGCAGATGAGTGTGTGTTTCCCTTTGAGTCTTAAAGTAGAAAGAGGATCTGGGTCTCTGACTGACCCTGTTCCCCGTCAGGAACTCTCCGTCACTTCAGCTGAATTCAGTTCAGTGAAGATTTAAGTCGAGTTCAGATATTGAAAATCATCTGCAGTAAACGGAGCGCGAACGCCGAACAACCTCAGCCAATCAGAGGGACAGGTTCGGTGTCGATGAAGACAAGACCAAATAAGTGAAATTGACGTTGCATGTGACACTCGTCACAACTTCCACTTTCTCTTACCAATGACGGCTGATTTCTTCTCCTCTTATTCAACCAGCACCAGCTGTTTAACCTTCCAGTAGTCCTTCCAGAAACATTTGGAGGTTTTTTTGTGATTGTTGCGAGGCAAAAATCCTTGATTATGCGGCACGTTTTCTTAAAAAATGCGATGGAATATGCTATAAATGATATTTATGGAATTTTATGCGATGAACTTGCAACAACTGCAGTTTGATGGAAAAAGAGAAAAGAAAAGTGGGGGATTATGAAATCATAATTTATGCAATTTATTTAATAATATAATAGGGAATTTATGCGGCAAAAGTGTGGCTTATTTGAAAAAATGTGACATCATACTGCCTGAGCTCATTACTATTCATGAGCTCGCCCAGTTTGGCTGGGTAAAGGATTCTGACAGCCATAGGCTGTCATTGGCTAGCTGTTAGCCAATGAGAGTCGAGCTCAGAGTGAAGCAGCTTAGCTCGTTGAAAATGAATGAGAAATGACACAAATCGAGCCGAGTCTTCCTGCAGGCTTTCTATACCGCGCTAGAATGGCTTGAAACAAGGTAAACAAGGCATTTCTTCCACAAAAAAATGTTGTGAGTCCATGGTAGGAACTTCAGACATCACCACAAAGTAATTAAATACGTGTGGCAGGGCACCTTGAAGTTGTAACATACAGTATGTCTACGTTAGAACTACTTCAGCTGGTGCAAACGCTTAAAATGTTACGTTCAAACTAGTCTACGTTTAAACCTACACGTAGCTGGTGCAACCCAGTGCTGTTGCTCAGAGGGATCTTTGTCTCTGTCAATCGTCTGTCTGATTGAACCATCGTACAGCGTTTAGTTCTCCTCGTCTGTCCTGTTGAACCATCGTACAGCGTTTAGTTCTCCTCGTCTGTCTGATTGAACCATCGTACAGCGTTTAGTTCTCCTCGTCTGTCCTGTTGAACCATCGTACAGCGTTTAGTTCTCCTCGTCTGTCCTGTTGAACCATCGTACAGCGTTTAGTTCTCCTCGTCTGTCCTGTTGAACCATCGTACAGCGTTTAGTTCTCCTCGTCTGTCCTGTTGAACCATCGTACAGCGTTTAGTTCTCCTCGTCTGTCAGGTTGAACCATCGTACAGCGTTTAGTTCTCCTCGTCTGTCAGGTTGAACCATCGTACAGCGTTTAGTTCTCCTCGTCTTTCCTGTTGAACCACCGTACAGCGTTTAGTTCTCCTCGTCTGTCCTGTTGAACCATCGTACAGCGTTTAGTTCTCCTCGTCTGTCCTGTTGAACCATCGTACAGCGTTTAGTTCTCCTCGTCTGTCAGGTTGAACCATCGTACAGCGTTTAGTTCTCCTCGTCTGTCCTGTTGAACCATCGTACAGCGTTTAGTTCTCCTCGTTTGTCCTGTTGAACCATCGTACAGCGTTTAGTTCTCCTCGTCTGTCCTGTTGAACCATCGTACAGCGTTTAGTTCTCCTCGTCTGTCTGGTTGAACCATCGTACAGCGTTTAGTTCTCCTCGTTTGTCCTGTTGAACCATTGTACAGCGTTTAGTTCTCCTCGTCTGTCCTGTTGAACCATCGTACAGCATTTAGTTCTCCTCGTTTGTCCTGTTGAACCATCGTACAGCGTTCAGTTCTCCTCATTTGTCCTGTTGAACCACCGTACAGCGTTTAGTTCTCCTCGTCTGTCCTGTTGAACCATCGTACAGCGTTTAGTTCTCCTCGTCTGTCCTGTTGAACCATCGTACAGCGTTTAGTTCTCCTCGTCTGTCCTGTTGAACCATCGTACAGCGTTTAGTTCTCCTCGTCTGTCCTGTTGAACCATCGTACAGCGTTTAGTTCTCCTCGTCTGTCCTGTTGAACCATCGTACAGCGTTTAGTTCTCCTCGTCTGTCCTGTTGAACCATCGTACAGCGTTTAGTTCTCCTCGTCTGTCCTGTTGAACCATCGTACAGCGTTTAGTTCTCCTCGTCTGTCCTGTTGAACCATCGTACAGCGTTTAGTTCTCCTCGTCTGTCCTGTTGAACCATCGTACAGCGTTTAGTTCTCCTCGTCTGTCCTGTTGAACCATCGTACAGCGTTTAGTTCTCCTCGTCTGTCCTGTTGAACCATCGTACAGCGTTTAGTTTTCCTCGTCTGTCTGGTTGGACCATCGTACAGCGTTTAGTTCTCCTCGTCTGTCCTGTTGAACCATCGTACAGCGTTTAGTTCTCCTCGTCTGTCCTGTTGAACCATCGTACAGCGTTTAGTTCTCCTCGTCTGTCCTGTTGAACCATCGTACAGCGTTTAGTTCTCCTCGTCTGTCCTGTTGAACCATCGTACAGCGTTTAGTTCTCCTTGTACCAAACTAAATAACATCTATTTGTAAGGAAGACTTTCTACGAGCTAAAAGTACGGTGGCCCTGAGCGACAAACCACGACGGCATTTCAGAAAACGCAACATTTCACCAAACAAAACGACATCTTTTAGACCATTTTTTGTGAAATGTCGTTGCTGTCGTTGGTTTGTCCTTCAAGGCCACCGTATAGAGCATCAGAGAGCATTCAGACGTATAAAGGAGCCCTGAAGACATGAGATGGATCCAATCAAGCTGTGTAGCTGCAGATTAAAGGCTTTTTTCAACAGTGTACGTGTACGTCACATGCTGAGTGTTTTTTAAATTGAGTTTTCTTGACAACAACGTTAATCCAATCAAATCATTTAATTAAGCTTTGTGGCAGCAACAATAAATACATCTATAGGGAGGTGTAAATACACTGAACTAACTGTCTGACTGTCTGTCCATCTGTCTGTTTGCCTGTTTGTCTGTCTTTCTGTCTAACTGCTTGCCTGCCTTTCTGTCTGTCTGTCTGCCTGTCTGTCTCTCAGCGAGTCTTCCTGCCAGTGAAACAGGATCTGAAAACACTGAAAACATCGACGAGGAACACACCAACTGCTGCCAGGCCTGCTGGTAACACACACACACACACACACACACACACACACACACACACACACACACACACACAGACAGCACAGACACACACACACACACAGACAGACACACATACACACACACAGACACACACCCACCCACACAGACAGACAGACACACACACACACACAGACAGACACAAAACACACACAGACACACAAAACACACACACATAAACACACTATATACACAGAGACAGACACACACACACACAGACACACACACACACACACACACACACACACAAAACACAAACACATAAACACACTATATTCACACAGACAGACACACACACAGAGACACACACACACTATATACACACACACACACACACACTATACACACACACACACACAAAAAACACACACACACACACACCCTGTTGTTGCTGCTTGTTTTATTCATGAGTTAAGTTTGACTTTGTGTTTTAACGTTCAATAAGTTAACTAAATGAATAGAAACTGACCGAGTCTCGTTTCAGCTCTCAGATGATGAAGCTGAGCTGCTGGTGAGTTCACTGACCGTCAGACATTCAGGAGAGAACAGTTTCCCCGTCTCCCACGCCTGACTCTAACCTCCGACCTGTCTTCCCTCTCAGTCGGACGCTGCGTCGCTGGAACCGAGTCTGTCGCAGAAACTGTCGGACGGCCGTCAAATCGGTGACGTTCTATTGGCTCGTTCTGCTGCTCGTCTTCCTCAACACCTCGCTCAGCGCCTCCGAGCACTACAACCAACCTGATTGGCTGACGGAAGTCCAAGGTAATACACGCGCACGCACGCAGGCACGCGCACACACCTACATGCACACACATGCACGCACACGCACAAATACAGGCACACACAGACACACACACACACACACACACACACAAAAACACACACACACACACACACACACACACAGACAGACCGACAAACACACAGACAGACAGAAACACACACACACACACAAAACACACACACAGACAGACACATACACACACACACACACACGCACACACAGACACAGAGACACAGACACACACACACACACACACACACACAAAACACACACACAGAAACACATGCACAAAACACACACACACACACATACACGCACACAAAAAACACACACACACACACGCACAAATGCAGGCACACACAGACACATGCACGCACGCACACAGAGACACACACAGAGACACACACACGCACATGCACACACATGCACGCACACGCACAAATGCAGGCACACACAGACACACGCACACAAACAGACACACACACAGACACACACAGACAGAGAAACACACACACACAAAACACACACAGACAGCACAAAACACACACACCAGAGACCATTAATAGACTATTTAAATCTCTGGAACTCAGCATTAATATGGGGATAAGCCTGTAATAGTAAAGGGGAACTTTGTTATTTTTCAACCCTATTTTCACATGTTTCTGTGTCTAAGTGACTGATGGGAACAACAAGCTCTGAAATTAAGCAAGAAACAAGCTGCAATGTAATGTTAAATGGTTATTGCGCACCTTCAGTTAGCATTAGGGATGGAGCCGAACCCGAATACGGTATTCGGAAAGGCACAAATAACGAGTTTTTACTAATACTTATTTCGAACAAATACTTAAAAAAATATTTGTATTCGGGAACAAGAAAAACTTTATATGAAAAAGCTGCGTTTCCTCATGAGACCGCAGTGCATACCCGGATGAGTGATGTTCAGGTGTCGGGGAAAAGAGTAAAAGAGGTGACTGACAGGCTGCTTCACACAGCAACAGAGACGGCTCGGCTGAGCAAAAAAACACTTAACTGCATCACTATTTTTGTTGAATAGATTTTTTGTACCTTAACTGGGTTCCGGAGGCAGTTTATAACTTTCGGGAAGCTGAGTTTGATCGGGAGATTATTCCATTACGCTGCGTTATTGACGTCTGCAGTCGGATGCTCTCATGTTCACTCTGTTTACGTAGCTCTGTTAGCTCGGTCATTTAGACAATAGTCTGTTGACAGAGTCACGTTAACGTTCGGTTAAAAAGGTTAAAAAAATGATTGTGTAGTTGTGTCAAATTGTATGCACTTGTGGGAGTTATATGGTACGTGTAAGTTACTCTGTCTTTTGCAGACAGCAAAATGTAGGCTATAGGCTAGGCTAGTTAACCTTAGCATAGCTACCCGTCACTCATTAAACTCCCCACATGGATTTGGGCAACCAAATAGAAAAGAGTGTGGCTGCTGCTGAGCCACCTCTTGGTCCTCGACCAGCCAAAAAAACTTGTTCTGTGTGGAAGCATTTTACAGTCATTGCTGCAGATAAAACCAAAGTGATATGTAATGTGTGCAAAAGTCAAATAAGCAGAGGCAGAGATATCAAACATCTGTCAACATCTGCATAATCACATGCACTTAAAGCATCCTCTCCTCCTGGTACTGTCTGCCAACCCCCCCACAAGCACAAATCCCCCCACCAGCACCAAATCCTCATCACAGCCATGTTCTGCCCCTTCAAGTCAGTTTCAATCACCTATATTAGCTGGCATAATTATTATAATGGATATAATTAAAGAATACTTACACTTTAACGTAAATTAGAAGTGTAATGCAAAAAAACAGGAATTTTACGCCTATTTTGAATTTTACTCGAATACAAATACAAATACTTTTCCCCCCTCAACAAATACAAATACAGATACAAATACCGGCTGCTTTGCACACCCCTAGTTAGCATCCAGTAAAAGTTCTGTTTTTGCTGCTGACAGACTCAGATTATTATTCTAAGTGTCTGACAATATTATGGATGGATCCCTACAGAGATAGAGCTTTTAGTTAAAGAGTAAGATCCTTTTTGTTTAACAGGTGGTGGCAGTAGTTCAGTCAGTAGGGAGATGGGTTGGGAACCGGAGGGTTGCTGGTTCAATTCCCTATCCGGACCAAAGTATGGTGGTGGACTGGTAGCTGCCAAGGTTCTCTTGAGCAAGGCACCAAACCCCCAACTGCTCGGGGTACCTTTCCAAGGGCAGCTCCCTCCCTCTGACATCTCACCATTAATGCATCTATAGGTACTGAGCATGTGTGTTTAATACAGGCCTGTGTGTAATAACAACGGACTGAAAACATTGTAATTTCCCTGGAGGATTAATAAAGTATACTTTATTATTATGAAACAACCCAGAAATCACCATCACCAACCCCACCAGACTCCATGTAAGTAATCAGGACTTTTAGCGTGTATAGAGCCAGCATATCTCCACCAGACTCCATGTAAATAATCAGGACTTTTAGCGTGTATAGAGCCAGCATATCTCCACCAGACTCCATGTAAATAATCAGGACTTTTAGCGTGTATAAAGCCAGCATATCTCCACCAGACTCCATGTAAATAATCAGGACTTTTAGCGTGTATAGAGCCAGCATATCTCCACCAGACTCCATGTAAATAATCAGGACTTTTAGCGTGTATAAAGCCAGCATATCTCCACCAGACTCCATGTAAATAATCAGGACTTTTAGCGTGTATAGAGCCAGCATATCTCCACCAGACTCCATGTAAATAATCAGGACTTTTAGCGTGTATAGAGCCAGCATATCTCCACCAGACTCCATGTAAATAATCAGGACTTTTAGCGTGTATAAAGCCAGCATATCTCCACCAGACTCCATGTAAATAATCAGGACTTTTAGCGTGTATAGAGCCAGCATATCTCCACCAGACTCCATGTAAATAATCAGGACTTTTAGCGTGTATAAAGCCAGCATATCTCCACCAGACTCCATGTAAATAATCAGGACTTTTAGCGTGTATAGAGCCAGCATATCTCCACCAGACTCCATGTAAATAATCAGGACTTTTAGCGTGTATAGAGCCAGCATATCTCCACCAGACTCCATGTAAATAATCAGGACTTTTAGCGTGTATAGAGCCAGCATATCTCCACCAGACTCCATGTAAATAATCAGGACTTTTAGCGTGTATAGAGCCAGCATATCTCCACCAGACTCCATGTAAATAATCAGGACTTTTTCGCGTGTATAGAGCCAGCATATCTCCACCAGACTCCATGTAAATAATCAGGACTTTTAGCGTGTATAGAGCCAGCATATCTCCACCAGACTCCATGTAAATAATCAGGACTTTTAGTGTGTATAAAGCCAGCATATCTCCACCAGACTCCATGTAAATAATCAGGACTTTTAGCGTGTATAGAGCCAGCATATCTCCACCAGACTCCATGTAAATAATCAGGACTTTTAGTGTGTATAGAGCCAGCATATCTCCATCAGACTCCATGTAAATAATCAGGACTTTTAGCGTGTATAGAGCCAGCATATTTCCACCAGACTCCATGTAAATAATCAGGACTTTTAGCGTGTATAGAGCCAGCATATTTCCACCAGACTCAATGTAAATAATTAGGACTTTTAGCGTGTATAGAGCCAGCATATCTGCACATGCAAATGGGTGAATTAAGGGTTCATTTCAACCAAACCAGAGTGGTGATTGTTGGAACAGTGGAAAGATGAACCAAGACGGCTGTTGGTAGTTTTATTTTGTTTCTGTCGACTTTGAATGAAGTGTGTTTCATGATGATAAAAGTAGTGATTATTTACATGGAGTCTGGTGGGTTTTAGTCACTTAGACCAAAATGCATGTGAAAATATGGTCCAGGTTCAAAAAGTAACCCTTAAATATGTTCTAAGGTAAAACCACAATTTAACTAAACTACTTGTTAAAACGTTCTTGGCATAAATATAAAGAAACGTAAAGCAAACAACTTTCTTGGATTATACAAACTAATGTAATAAAAGAATAATTAAAACTGAATCTCTGTGCAGACATCGCCAACAAGGTCCTGCTGTCTCTGTTCACGGTGGAGATGCTGCTGAAGATGTACAGTTTGGGTCTGGCTCATTACTTCGTGGCGTTCTTTAACCGCTTTGACTGCTTCGTGGTGTGCGGCGGCATCATGGAGACCATCCTGGTGGAGCTGGGCATCATGCCTCCGCTGGGCATCTCCGTGCTGCGCTGCGTCCGCCTGCTGAGGATCTTCAAGGTGACACGGTGAGAAAACACACATCTGCAGCCGCATTGCCAGACCTTCCTGCACAGCGCTGCGGAGGAAAGTCTGACTTGTGATACAGCATTCATGGTTTGCACACAATCGTCTTGGGAGGTGCTTGCCGGATGGAGCCACGGTGCCTCTGCTAAATAGCCTCTGGAAGGAACTTGTTTTGGTGGAACATGTGTACGTTCAAAAGTTGTTTAATGCAGACCGTACAGTAGGAGACTTTGAACAGACTTTGAAAAGACTGTAGTCTAACACCATCTCACAAGTATAGGGCCCTATTTTGACGATCTAGCACCTGGTGCAGGTGTGTTTAGGGCGTGTCCAAATCCACTTTTGCTAGTTTGAAGGTGGTAAGAAGGGTCTGTGTGCCGGGCGCCTGGTCCTAAAGGGTTGTCCTTAGTGTCTTCATTAATCAGAGGTGTGTTTTGGGCGTAACATGCAATCAACCAATCAGAGATCATCTCCCATTCCCTTTAAAAGCCAGGCGCGTTTGGACCTTGGAGCATTGCTGTTATGATGGAGGATTTGCACCCTAATATTTTTATGTGTAATCTTCTGCATGTGTGTGTGTGTGTGTGTGTGTGTGTGTGTGTGTGTGTGTGTGTGTGTGTGCTGCTGTGTGCTGCTGTGTGTCCCTGTGTGTGTAACAAGCATAGTGTGTGCACGCTGTGCACGGAGCCTAGGAGCATTTTACTAATGCTCTGTTAAAATAACAATGAATTGCTGCGTTATTGACTTTAGACCAGGTTTTTGTTGGTCAATGGCGCGATCACTTCCCGCTGCCTCAAGATATAATATGTAAAGATTGGGGATATTACAGGGTCACACATTGCAAGACTACAAGTAGATTCCTTTGGAAAGATTTAATCAAGCTAGCTAGCTAGTGCTAGCGTTAGCTGGTAACTTAAGGTGAAGTCTACAGATGTTCTGTTCTGCCGTACATGCAGATGAATGTCTCCAGTACCAGGAGGTCTGTGTTTACCTACCGGTAAAACTCCCATTGAAATCAGCAACTTTCCCTCTTTAGCGGTTAGCTTAGCAACCATAAACACCTCTAGCTGTTTGCTGCTTCCTGTTTGGTGCTGGAGGGAGAGCACCCATTGGTTGTTGACAATGTTCACGTGATTTAACTTCACTACCAAAACACGTTTCATTTTTGTCGGAACGTTAATATGTTGCTTTACACCCACTCTGTGTCTGCTCAGCCATTGGACGGCTCTGTCCAATCTGGTGGCGTCGCTGCTGAACTCCATGAAGTCCATCGCCTCGCTGCTGCTGCTGCTCTTCCTCTTCCTCATCATCTTCGCTCTGCTCGGCATGCAGCTGTTTGGAGGGAAGTTCAACTTCGACGAGACGCAGACCAAACGCAGCACCTTCGACGCCTTCCCACAGGCGCTGCTCACCTGCTTCCAGGTAACACTTTATCGAGAGCCAACGTCAAGGGAGTAACTTTGGGTTCACCGTTGGGGGGGGGAGGGGTTTGAGACCTCCACTTTGGAGCAAAATTGAAATTTTTCTAGCCTCGTTAGACCGTCCTGATCTCGCGAGCTCCAGTTTTCCACTCGCAGATCAGTCTGGCATCTTGAGATAGAGAAAATTTGGAGCCGTTAGCCAAACGACCTAGCCTGGCTAACACCAGACCCTTCTCAGCTGTAACTGAGAGTGGGTCTGGGAAAGGTTCATTGACAGTTCATTTCCACAGGGGCGTCACCAACGGACGCCACTCAAATGCCTCTGGGCGCATTAGATAGTCCTGCAAACCAATAAGAGCAACGATCCGGGTGACGCTTTTCACATCCACTAAAAAAAATGTGATTTTGGTTTTTGGTGTGGTCCCTCCAAACCCTCCTTGCAGGTGTTGCATATTGCAAACTTGTTATCTTCTGCACACGCGCTGAAGAATTCCCAAACAGCTGAAATGTTGCAGGTTAATTCACGACGTTCCCGACATGTGGGAGAATAGCGCGGACACGGGCTTCACACTGCGAGCGGGTACGCGCCGCACACGGCGCAAAAGTTTAGAGAAAGAACAAAGAGACTGGGCTGTGTGCGTGCGTCTTTGAGAATTGTAACTCGTATAACTTATGGTGTCAGTTAATTGTAGAGTTGACCGGCATGAAATCGGCATATGTCACACTGACCTGCAGCTCGCTGAGCACGTGAAGCACGGCTTTGGTAGCCGTCATGTTGAATGTAAACAAAATTGGTGTAGAGCCCGCCTCAGCGGTTGTGATTGGTGTAGAGCCCGCCTCAGCGGTTGTGATTGGTGTAGAGCCCTCCTCAGCGGTTGTGATTGGTGTAGAGCCCGCCTCAACGGTTGTGATTGGTGTAGAGCCCGCCTCAGCGGTTGTGATTGGTGTAGAGCCCTACTCAGCGGTTGTGATTGGTGTAGAACCCGCCTCAGCGGTTGTGATTGGTGTAGAGCCCGCCTCAGCGGATGTGATTGGTGTAGAGCCCTCCTCAGCGGTTGTGATTGGTGCCTCAATTTTGTGAACATTGGAAATGGGTTTGAATGGGCTCTTCGCCAGACTGACTTGCAGAGCAAATCTCAAATTTGCCGGAAGTTTGTCAGGGTTTACCCAGGCTACAAACGACCGGGCCAATCAGCGTTGGTTTTGAGGTGGTTTAGGTGGTGATAGACAGATGGTTTATCCAATCAGCTAACCAGTATTTTCAGACAGCGGTAGCCCTAATTCTGTTAGCCGCTCGCTAATGCTTTTTTCCTCTTGGATCCTTCTTTTGGAATATGGTCCGGGAACCTGAAATGGGGCCTTTTATTCCTAAATTCTCGTTACACAAACGGCAAATATCCTTTACCGACATGTTGCTAGCTTGCTGAGCTAACGAGCTATGCTTTGCCTGCAGCAGCGGGCTCGTGGTTGTATTTTCATACGCTTCGTTGATCTGATTGGTTGATTTGGCCCGTCTATCACCAACTATAGGTGGTGATAGACAGATGGTTCATCCAATCAGATAACCAGGATTTCCGCCCCTTCCCAAAAGTTCTCCAACGGAAAGTTCCCAGATGGATATGCCGAGCAAATGCGAAGCGATCCATCTGGTGGAGTCAGGTTAAAAATGTTCTGCATTCTGGTGAATTTTTCGGCAACAATTTTGAGAGGGAGCTCTAGTGGTAGTTTGTAACTGTACCAGTGCCTAGGCCATTGGTCGTAACCAATGGCCTAGGCGAGTGTTTCTCAAATGAGGGTAAGATTCACTTCAGAACTAGAACCTCCTATGGCCCCATTTTGATGCTACTAAGCCATCACCTCCCGTTAGCATCCCATTGACTCCCATTCATTTTGACGTCACTTGACTGCGAATAACTTTACATCTGAAGCGTTTAAAGACGCTATTTGTCCGTTGTTTATTTCTAAAGAAACACGACAATGTATAAAAGGCTCCATTACCTTGTAGCTCACGTTATTGCTCCGTAGCAGACGCTTTTATAAAAATAGGCTAACGATTGGGTCATAACCACGAGACTTACTGTCACACAGTAGAGGAATTACCGTATAGTACAGGAGAAGCTCACAGGCAGTTTGGACTTCCATTAGCTGTTTAGGTTTAATTACTAATGTTAACTAGCATGTTAGTGATCAGTAATTAGCCTGTGTCTATGTTATCTCCTTACATATACCTACACTCTCCGTCTCTGTAAAATTGGGAATGATTGAGATTTCTCTCGGCACAGCTACCAGAAGACTTCACATTTTTAGACACGTTGCTCACGTCACATTTACGTTGTCTCTGTCAGTTGGAGGCTGCTCAGTAACGCTAGCAATCACCGGAAAAGTGCTTCTAATATCCTTCACTGGTCTCTGTCCAGAGACACGGGGTCTGTTGGTCCATTCTGTCTATATGTGTCCCCCTAAGGGTACTTTGGAGGACTGTAGGGGGTACGACAGTTTTCGCAAAATGTTTTTCTGTTACAAGGCTGCTGTCGGTACACGATCCGTGCTGCCTGCACGATCGATGCTGTGCATGCCCAGATGATAATCCTGTTGTAGGGATTTACGACAATGCACCATCTGTTACACGCTTCCGGTCGTAGTTGTGGCGGTCTGCCGTTAGCCTCCACCGGAAAGCTAACGTTAGTTTAGCTAACAGCTAATTCGGCTAACTGCTAGCTGAGACACAGCATGTAAAAGACCCTCAAACCTGAAAATAACCGTTAAAATATATAACAGCTGTTACATCAGTTCTACTTTACTTGTGCTCATTTAAAATACAATCACTCAATACTTGTCTTTATTGTTATTACTGTAAAGTCTTGATGTAGCTGTAGCCTGCTTTCCCCCAGTGTTAAATTTGAGTTAACGTTATTTTAGACTGAATCAAGCTGTCGGCTAGCGGTTAGACGAATTAGCTGTTAGCTAAACTAGCGTTAGATTCCCGGTGAAGACTAATTTAATACATCCACGAGGCTAACGGCAGAGCGCTACAACTATGACAGATCGTGCAGTGTCGTAAATCCCACGGAGGTATTAAGACAACTCGTAAAACAGGATTATCATCTTGTGCATCCACAGAACGGATCGTGAACCGACAGCTGTAGTTACTACTTTTTTCGAAGTTTGTCGCTTATTTGAATTATTTGTCACTTGTGTCGCCCTAGTGTTGCCTTCCTTCTTTCTACTGTGTTTTTTTTCTAAGTATTTATGACTATTTTCGACCTCTTCTTGCCTTCTTTCCTTCTTTCTACCATCTTTTCCCAAGTTTTTGTCTCCATTTTCCATCATCATTTAAATGTTTTCCAGGTCCAAGGCTGGTATTTAGTAAATCTATCGCTGACATCGCTGTATTCTTTTTTTTTTTTTAACAAAAATCATTCATGCTGGTTAGGGGGTACAAAAAACTGTTCAAAGGGGGAACATTATTGAAAACAGATTGAGAACGATAGGCCTAATCTATATAATATTACTTGGCCTACATATGATATCTGTGGAGGGACATAATTAGCCTCCCAAAACCACACAGAGCTGTGGTCACATGTGTTATACACAAGCTTTTAAATACAGCAGTACAAGAGCTTACAGATTAAAGTGTCTGATTCATTAATTTCATTACAAAAACCTGGGAGGGAGGCCAGCCTCTGGTGGTAAAACAGAGTAGCCTAACAAGAATGAAGCATAGCGTAAATTCTGGCAGGTCACTGAGTCAAGCTCAGCTATTATCTCAGATTATAGCTGACAGTTCCTAAGCCAGCACACCAGCTGATAGCTCAGCTGAGTCCTTCTTTTGATTGGATTTCCAAATGACGCGCTCTATATATACTGCTTTTCCAAACCTATACCTCTGCTGCATCTCTGCTAGCGATTGCAACCCACCTCCACCTAAGTTGTCTGACTTAATCAATGTCATGTCTCTGTCATTAATGCTGCTTTGTTATGTAGCCTATGGGGATCTTGCACTGCTGCGCTCCCCGCTTAACTGTATGTACAGTACAGGCCAAAAGTTTGGACACACCTTCTCATTCAATGCATTTCCTTTTTATTTTCATGACTATTTACATTGTAGATTCTCACTGAAGGCATCAAAACTATGAATGAACACATATGGAATTATGTACTTAACAAAAAAGTGTGAAATAACTGAAAACATGTCTTATATTTTAGATTCTTCAAAGTAGCCACCCTTTGCTTTTTTTATTAATAAGGGAAATAATTCCACTAATGAACCCTGACAAAGCACACCTGTGAAGGTAAAACCATTTCAGGTGACTACCTCATGAAGCTCATTGAGAGAACACCAAGGGTTTGCAGAGTTATCAAAAAAAAGCAAAGGGTGGCTACTTTGAAGAATCTAAAATATAAGACATGTTTTCAGTTATTTCACACTTTTTTGTTAAGTACATAATTCCATATGTGTTCATTCATAGTTTTGATGCCTTCAGTGAGAATCTACAATGTAAATAGTCATGAAAATAAAAAGGAAACGCATTGAATTAGAAGGTGTGTCCAAACTTTTGGCCTGCACTGTACGTACAGTAAGGCTTTCCATACATGCACATGGAAGGCCAGGGAGGTGTGCTCTCCCGGCCTCATGCTTTCCACGTATGCATGTGGAAAGCATGAGGCCTGAGCATGACAAAAAAAATGTATAGGCTACAAAATGCGTGACATCGCTTAGAGCACCTTTAACTACACTTAAAACATATACAGCATAAGTTGTATGTAAGACTTATTCTAAAAGCAGTGATGGAAGAAGTAAGCTGCCTATGACTGTGTTGAAAATGTTACTCATGTAAAAGTATCACCAGTGTTATAATACATGTGTGTGCTGATGTTGACTGTGAGAGCAGATCCTGACCGGTGAGGACTGGAACATGGTGATGTACGACGGCATCATGGCGTATGGCGGCCCCGTGTTCCCAGGGATGATCGTCTGTGTTTACTTCG
>CM046793.1:2819707-2822207 GCA_025617405.1 Perca schrenkii
GACCCAGGACTAGGTGGAGGCACGTCCAGCTGGGAGGAAGTCTCAGGGAAGACCCAGGACTAGGTGGAGGCTGGTCCAGTTGGGAGGAGGTCTCGGGGAAGACCCAGGACTAGGTGGAGGCACGTCCAGCTGGGAGGAGGTCTCAGGGAAGACCCAGGACTAGGTGGAGGCTGGTCCAGTTGGGAAGATGCCTCTGGGAAGACCCAGGACTAGATGGAGGCTGGTCCAGTTGGGAGGAGGCCTCGGGGAAGACCCAGGACTAGATGGAGGCTGGTCCAGTTGGGAGGAGGCCTCGGAGAAGACCCAGGACTAGATGGAGGCTGGTCCAGTTGGGAGGATTCCTCGGGGAAGACCCAGGACTAGGTGGAGGGACGTCCAGCTGGGAGGAGGCCTCGGGGAAGACCCAGGACTAGGTGGAGGGACGTCTAGCTGGGAGGAGGCCTCTGGGAAGACCCAGGACTAGGTGGAGGCACGTCCAGCTGGGAGGAGGCCTCGGGGAAGACCCAGGACTAGATGGAGGCTGGTCCAGTTGGGAGGAGGCCTCGGGGAAGACCTAGTACTAGATGGAGGCTGGTCCAGTTGGGAGGAGGCCTCGGGGAAGACCTAGGACTAGATGGAGGTTGTTCCAGTTGGGAGGAGGCCTCAGGGAAGACCCAGGACTAGATGGAGGCTGGTCCAGTTGGGAGGAGGCCTCGGGGAAGACCTAGGACTAGATGGAGGTTGTTCCAGTTGGGAGGAGGCCTCAGGGAAGACCCAGGACTAGATGGAGGCTGGTCCAGTTGGGAGGAGGCCTCGGGGAAGACCTAGTACTAGATGGAGGCTGTTCCAGTTGGGAGGAGGCCTCAGGGAAGACCCAGGACTAGGTGGAGGGACGTGCAGCTGGGAGGAGGCCTTGGGGAAGACCTAGGACTAGATGGAGGCTGGTCCAGTTGGGAGGAAGCCTCAGGGAAGACCCAGGACTAGGTGGAGGGAAATCCTGCTGGGTGGAGGCCTCTGGGAAGACCCAGGACTAGTTGGAGGGATTATATCTCCACCCTGGGCCAGGGAACGCCTCCGGAGCCCCCAGTCGGAGCTGGTTAATGTGGCTTGGGAAAGGGAAGTTTGGGGTCCCCTGCAGGAACAGAGACAAATATATTCAAAATAGCTGTTGAGTAGTGAAGGCACTGGTGCGTTCAACGGGCAGATGTATCTGAAAACTAAATTTAATTCAGTATTTGTGTTTGTTTGTGTAGATTCTGGGTTATGCGGACTACGCCTTCACCTCCATCTTCACTGTTGAGATTCTGTTTAAGGTAAAAATCCCCTTCAGTTTGGATGAAAAAAGGTATTTTTATCGTCTTCTCTTGATTCAATGCTGACGTTATCTCTCTGTGTTACAGATGACGGTCCACGGAGCGTTCCTCCATCAGGGCTCGTTCTGCAGAAACTGGTTCAACTTGTTGGATCTGCTGGTCGTCAGCGTCTCACTGGTCTCCTTCTTCCTTCAGTCAGTATCAAATCAGAGGGGTTAAAATCAAAGTAAACACTGATAGATGCTGTAGAGCACATGTGTCAAACTCAAGGCCCGCGGGCCAACTCAAGGCCTACCTACTTTTTGTCACTTTTGGCATTTTCTTAGACATTTTTTTGCCAACCAAACTGTAAGTGAGAAGGCAATATGAGACATGCAATAATTAAGTCAAAGATATTTGACTGTCTCCATGACATAAAAGCATAAAAGCAATAAACTCTATGTCTGGCCCTTAATGTGAGTCTCACTTTCTAGTGTGGCCCTTAAGGAAATTGAGTTTGACACCCCTGCTGTAGAGAAACAGGGATCAGCAGGGATGTGAGAAACGTTGTGGACTCCAACATTAAGCATTGGTCCTTTACAGTTGAGTGTGTGTGTGTGTGTGCTGCCCTCTGCTGGGAGTAAACAAGATCTACAACTCTGAAGTAACTGGAGCTTTTCAATGTAATGTAACGTAACAGCAGACTGAGGGCCCTATTTTAACAATATAGGGCCCATGGTGTGTAGATGTAACGTAACAGCAGACTGAGGGCCCTATTTTAACAATATAGGGCCCATGGTGTGTAGATGTAACGTAACAGCAGACTGAGGGCCCTATTTTAACAATAGGGCCCATGGTGTGGATGTAATGTAACAGCAGACTGAGGGCCCTATTTTAACAATATAGGGCCCATGGTGTGTAGATGTAATGTAACAGCAGACTGAGGGCCCTATTTTAACGATAGGGCCCATGGTGTGTAGATGTAACGTAACAGCAGACTGAGGGCCCTATTTTAACGATAGGGCCCATGGTGTGTAGATGTAATGTAACAGCAGACTGAGGGCCCTATTTTAACAATAGGGCCCATGGTGTAGATGTAACGTAACAGCAGACTGAGGGCCCTATTTTAACAATAGGGCCCATGGTGTGGATGTAACGTAACAGCAGACTGAGGGCCCTATTTTAACGATAGGGCCCATGGTGTGGATGTAACGTAACAGCAGACTGAG
>CM046793.1:2837207-2842207 GCA_025617405.1 Perca schrenkii
TTCCCTCCACCTGCTGGGACTCGCTCTGTAAGTTTGGCTGCAGCGCTGCGACTCCAGTTGTTCCTTCAGATTTAACGTAGTCGCCACCAGCACATAGTGTACAACGAACCTTAATATTGCCGTCTTTAGCTGACACAAACTCTAAATAGTGACTGTAGCTATCCGGATAGAAAACGCGCATCTCTCTCCTCCCTCCATTGTTGTTTACGTTTGTGTCTCTGCGTGGTAACGTGAACTGTCCTCATGCTGAAAACGTGACTTGTCGCATACGTGACTCCGCTCCCCGAGACGCAAGAAGAAAGCAAAAATATATATTTTTACCAAGGAAAATGACAAATAGTAACGCACAGTGACACAGTGTCTGATTACTGGTTTGGAAATAGTAACGCGTTAGATTACTCGTTACTGAAAAAAGTGCTCTGATTAGAGTAACGCGTTACTAGTAACGCGTTACGTGGCATCACTGATCACCACCTATAGTTGGTGATAGACGGGCCAAATCAACCATTCAGATCAAAAAAAGAGTATGAAAATACAACCACAGGCCAGGCTACCCCTGCTGCTGCTGCAGGCAAAGCATAGCTCGTTAGCTCAGCAAGCTAGCAACATGTCGGTAACGGAGATTTGCCGTTTTGTGTAATGAGAATTTAGGAATAAAAGGCCCCATTTCAGGTTCCTGGGCCATATTCCAAAAGAAGGATCCAAGAGGAAAAAGCTTTAGTGAATTAGGGCTACCGCTGTCTGAAAATACTGGTTAGCTGATTGGATAAACCATCTGTCTATCACCACCTAAACCCGCCTCAAAGTCAACGCTGATTGGCCGGTGATTTGGCTAACGGCTCCAAATTTTCTCTATCTCAAGATGCTAGACTGATCTGGGAGAGGAGAACTGGAGCTCACCAGATCAGGACGCTCTCACGAGGCTAATAGTAGTGCAGCGTTTCTCAAATAGGGGTACATGTCCCCCTAGGGCAGGGGTGTCAAACTCAGTTTCCCAGAGGGCCACACTGGAAAAAGAGAATCACACCAATAAGGGCCAGACATGGAGAGAGTTTATTGACATGCTTTTATTACTGCGTGTCACTTTTTAAAAAAAACATTTTGTTAGCTTTTTTCCTCATTTTTTGTTGTTTTTGTTCTGACTTTTTTTGTAGCTTTCTCAGACATTTGTCACCTTTTTGTAAATTTGTTGCTTTTCCCGAAATTTTTGCATGCTTTTTGTCGCATTGTTGTTGACATGAAGCCCTACAAAAGTCATCAAAAGAGTTCCTTAGCCATCGTAGAATTTAGCAAATCAATCAAATTAATTTTATTTTTAACAACAACCTGTTTCACAGCCTGAATATTAAACTCTCTCTCTGCTTCTGGGGGGATTTCTGAGTCTCAGAGTCTGCAAATCTGCCGTATTCTGCTTTGAATGTCATATAATTGCAGTTTTAAAAAACTCTTTCCTGTGTTTTTGTGGTTTGGCGCACAACTAGGAGGGCCAACATTTATTGTGAACCCAAATTTATATATACGGGCCGGATCTTTTGCCCGCGGGCCTTGAGTTTGATATGTGTGCCCTAGTGGTATTTTGGAGGACTGCATGGGGTACATAAGATTTTTTTGCAAAATGTTTTTCAGTTACGAGGCTGTAGTTACTTCTACTTGTTTTTTTAAGTTTTTGTCACCTTTTTTTGAAGGTTTTTTTTGCCCTATTCTTGCCTTTCCTCCTTTACTTTTTTCTACAGTCTTTGTTTCGTCAAAGTTTTTGTCACTTTTTTTGAAGTTTGTCGCTTATTTTAATTTTTTTGTTACTTTTGTCGTCCTAGTGTTGCCTTCCTTCTTTCTACCGTCTTTTTCTAATTTTTTTTTTTTGCCTTTTTTCATCAGCATCTAAATGTTTTCCAGGTCCAAGGCTGTTGTTTAGTAAATCTATCGCTGACATCGCTGTATTATTCCTCTTTATAGAGAGTTTTTTTTTCCACCAAAAATTACTTGCACTGGTTACATGGCTTAAAAAAACTTTTCAAAGGGGGTACATTATTGAAAAAAGTTTGAGAACCAGTGGTCTAGTGTGTGCTAGACTATAGGACCTCCCTAGAAAGTCCACGACAGTTGCACGACTAAAACTACTTCTGAACGTACACGTGTTCCACCAAAACAAGTTCCTTCCCCAGGCTATTCAGCAGAGGCACCGGGGCTCCGTCCGGAGCTTAGCCCCGCCCACGACGATTGCGATTGGTTTAAAAATATATAAACAAACCGGATAGAGACCACTTAATAGGCTCGTTCGAAATGAGCCAGATCTGCGCAGAATCGATCACCGGTGTCACCGCCCGATGTGAGTCGAGTGCAGATGTGAGTCACGCATGCTCAGATTTAAACGGTTTACTGCATAACGTGTCATACTGAAATCCATAAATTAATAAACGTTTCTCTTAACATACAATAACAGAAGTTGTTGTATTAGTTCCAGACTGAAAACCAGAGGGGACAGAGCTTTTTCAGTTGCAGGTCCTAAGCTCTGGAATGCTCTTCCCCTCAATATTAAAGCAGCTAGCTCTATCGAGTCTTTTAAATCACTTTTAAAAACTCATCTCTTTGAAATGGCTTTTAACACAAGCTGAGCTGTGACATTGTTAATATTGTTTGTAATCATGTTTACATGTGTTTTAATTATTGTTATTTCGGGGATACTATGTTTTAATAGGCTTTTACTTTTTCTTCTTGGCTAATTAGTATGCTTTTTATGCTGTTTTGATGCTATTACAGTTTTTTTCGATTGCTAAACGACAGTGGGCACAACTACAGATCGCATGTAGAGCATTCTGACAGCTACTCTGTCTGAATAACAACAACCTGAGACTGTGTAGGAGCTGATATATATATATATATATATATATATATATGGGTCTGATATCATTAAATCAGAATCGGACCTAACAGGATGTGAGTGTTTCTCTCAAGCCTAATATATGAGACAATGCTGCCATCTGCTGGCCAATACAGACCCCTCCCCCCACACAAATTAACCCCCTCCTGTGTGTGCAGCGTCAGTGTGTGGAGTACGCTCTGAAGGCCCAGCCCCTGAAGCTCTACATCCCCAAGAACCCGGTTCAGTACAAGTTCTGGTCCATCATCAACTCCACGGGGTTCGAGTACGTCATGTTCGTCCTCATCCTGCTCAACACCGTCACTCTGGCTATCCAGGTAAACGACACAAACACACTCTGGCTATCCAGCTAAACGACACAAACGCACCCTGGCTATCACGGTTAACAATACAAACACACTTTGGATATCAAGGTAAACAACACAAACGCACCCTGGCTATCACGGTGAACGACACTAACACACCCTGGATATCCAGGTAAACAACACAAACACACCCTGGATATCCAGGTAAACAACACAAACACACCCTGGCTATCCAAGTACACAACACAAACACACCCTGGCTATCAAGGTGAACCACACTAACGCACCCTGGCTATCAAGGTGAACCACACTAACGCACCCTGGCTATCAAGGTAAACAACACTAACGCACCCTGGCTATCACGGTGAACCACACTAACGCACCCTGGCTATCAAGGTGAACCACACTAACGCACCCTGGCTATCAAGGTGAACCACACTAACGCACCCTGGCTATCACGGTGAACCGTACAAACAGAATAGGCTCCAGAATATTTCCTTCTGGATTGACAGGTGCAATATTAGAAAATCAATGTATTTAATTTTTTTATTACATTTATATCAAAACCGCGAGACTTTCCAACATCGACATGTCATTTATTAATATGTATTTGTGCCTAAACGACATATAAACATCTTTTCCTGTTCTATTTGGCCTGGAAACTCTTCCAGCACGCTTGAGCGTCGGTTCTATATCTAGCACGCACGCGTTTCTCGGCTCATGATTAGTCGAGATCTCCAGCAACTCTCTAGCGATTTCAGAGCTGATTCTGGTTAAACAGAAAGGTCTCAAAGAGGTTTTAAAACTCTATCTCTGTAGGGATCCTTTCTGTAATGTTGTCAGACACTTAGAATAATAATCTCAGTCTGTCAGCGGCAAAAGTTTTACTCTGTTTTATATAGCAAAGGTTACTAGTGTACAGTACAGGCCAAAAGTTTGGACACACCTTCTCATTCACTGCGTTTCCTTTTTATTTTCATGACTATTTACATTGTAGATTCTCACTGAAGGCATCAAAACTATGAATGAACACATATGGAATTATGTAATTAACAAAAAAGTGTGAAATAACTGAAAACATGTCTTATATTTTAGATTCTTCAAAGTAGCCACCCTTTGCTTTTTTATTAATAAGGGAAATAATTCCACTAATTAACCCTGACAAAGCACACCTGTGAAGGTAAAACCATTTCAGGTGACTACCTCATGAAGCTCATTGAGAGAACACCAAGGGTTTGCAGAGTTATCAAAAAAAGCAAAGGGTGGCTACTTTAAAGAATCTAAAATATAAGACATGTTTTCAGTTATTTCACACTTTGTTGTTAAGTGCATAATTCCATATGTGTTCATTCATAGTTTTGATGCCTTCAGGGAGAATCTACAATGTAAATAGTCATGAAAATAAAAAGGAAACACATTGAATGAGAAGGTGTGTCCAAACTTTTGTCTTGTACTGTATATCTTTTGTCCTTTTTATTGTAATTTCTACCTGCCAAATGGACTACAGATGGAAATTAGCCTTTTGGGCTACAATCTGGCACTTTTACGTGTACTGCTGTACATGTTCATTAAATGTGCATTGTCCTGAAATAATAAAAAATAAAATAAAATAAAACACTTTAAGTGGACCAAATTAACGATGCACGTTTGCTTGGTAGGGTTGCATTGCAGCTCGGTCTGTGGCTGCCCATTACAGCTTTCACGCTTTAAACTGGACCAGGCACGAAGATTGTTGTTCCCATCAGTCATTTACACACAAAAACAAAAACACAGGAAAATAGGGTGGAAAAGAACTCAGGAGTTACCCGTTGAGAGAT
>CM046793.1:2849707-2879707 GCA_025617405.1 Perca schrenkii
ATATTGTTTTATATATATATGAGTGTAGCTATGTTATTGTAGATGCATCACACGTAGTAAACATTGTGTTTTTTTTTACAATTTTAAGAACTTTTTTTTTTACAATTTTAAGCACTTTTGTCCAAATGAAGAAGTGGTACATATAGAGCTGTATACTGCTACCTATAGACATGTCTCTACAGTCTTATTAGAGTTAAACATAGCGCTGTATACTACTACCTATAGACATGTCTCTACAGTCTTATTAGGAGTTAAACATAGTGCTGTATACTGCTACCTATAGGCATGTCTCTACAGTCTTATTAGAGTTAAACATAGCGCTGTATACTACTACCTATAGACATGTCTCTACAGTCTTATTAGAGTTAAACATAGCGCTGTATACTGCTACCTATAGGCATGTCTCTACAGTCTTATTAGGAGTTAAACATAGTGCTGTATACTGCTACCTATAGACATGTCTCTACAGTCTTATTAGGAGTTAAACATAGTGCTGTATACTGCTACCTATAGGCATGTCTCTACAGTCTTATTAGGAGTTAAACATAGTGCTGTATACTGCTACCTATAGACATGTCTCTACAGTCTTATTAGGAGTTAAACATAGTGCTGTATACTGCTACCTATAGGCATGTCTCTACAGTCTTATTAGGAGTTAAACATAGTGCTGTATACTGCTACCTATAGACATGTCTCTACAGTCTTATTAGGAGTTAAACATAGTGCTGTATACTGCTACCTATAGGCATGTCTCTACAGTCTTATTAGGAGTTAAACATAGTGCTGTATACTGCTACCTATAGGCATGTCTCTACAGTCTTATTAGGAGTTAAACATAGTGCTGTATACTGCTACCTATAGGCATGTCTCTACAGTCTTATTAGGAGTTAAACATAGTGCTGTATACTACTACCTATAGGCATGTCTCTACAGTCTTATTAGGAGTTAAACATAGTGCTGTATACTGCTACCTATAGACATGTCTCTACAGTCTTATTAGGAGTTAAACATAGTGCTGTATACTGCTACCTATAGGCATGTCTCTACAGTCTTATTAGGAGTTAAACATAGTGCTGTATACTGCTACCTATAGGCATGTCTCTACAGTCTTATTAGGAGTTAAACATAGTGCTGTATACTGCTACCTATAGACATGTCTCTACAGTCTTATTAGGAGTTAAACATAGTGCTGTATACTGCTACCTATAGGCATGTCTCTACAGTCTTATTAGGAGTTAAACATAGTGCTGTATACTGCTACCTATAGACATGTCTCTACAGTCTTATTAGGAGTTAAACATAGTGCTGTATACTGCTACCTATAGACATGTCTCTACAGTCTTATTAGGAGTTAAACATAGTGCTGTATACTGCTACCTATAGACATGTCTCTACAGTCTTATTAGGAGTTAAACATAGTGCTGTATACTGCTACCTATAGACATGTCTCTACAGTCTTATTAGGAGTTAAACATAGTGCTGTATACTGCTACCTATAGACATGTCTCTACAGTCTTATTAGGAGTTAAACATAGTGCTGTATACTGCTACCTATAGGCATGTCTCTACAGTCTTATTAGGAGTTAAACATAGTGCTGTATACTGCTACCTATAGACATGTCTCTACAGTCTTATTAGGAGTTAAACATAGTGCTGTATACTGCTACCTATAGGCATGTCTCTACAGTCTTATTAGGAGTTAAACATAGTGCTGTATACTGCTACCTATAGACATGTCTCTACAGTCTTATTAGGAGTTAAACATAGTGCTGTATACTGCTACCTATAGGCATGTCTCTACAGTCTTATTAGGAGTTAAACATAGTGCTGTATACTGCTACCTATAGGCATGTCTCTACAGTCTTATTAGGAGTTAAACATAGTGCTGTATACTGCTACCTATAGACATGTCTCTACAGTCTTATTAGGAGTTAAACATAGTGCTGTATACTGCTACCTATAGACATGTCTCTACAGTCTTATTAGGAGTTAAACATAGTGCTGTATACTGCTACCTATAGACATGTCTCTACAGTCTTATTAGGAGTTAAACATAGTGCTGTATACTGCTACCTATAGACATGTCTCTACAGTCTTATTAGGAGTTAAACATAGTGCTGTATACTGCTACCTATAGGCATGTCTCTACAGTCTTATTAGGAGTTAAACATAGTGCTGTATACTGCTACCTATAGACATGTCTCTACAGTCTTATTAGGAGTTAAACATAGTGCTGTATACTGCTACCTATAGGCATGTCTCTACAGTCTTATTAGGAGTTAAACATAGTGCTGTATACTACTACCTATAGGCATGTCTCTACAGTCTTATTAGGAGTTAAACATAGTGCTGTATACTGCTACCTATAGACATGTCTCTACAGTCTTATTAGGAGTTAAACATAGTGCTGTATACTGCTACCTATAGGCATGTCTCTACAGTCTTATTAGGAGTTAAACATAGTGCTGTATACTGCTACCTATAGACATGTCTCTACAGTCTTATTAGGAGTTAAACATAGTGCTGTATACTGCTACCTATAGACATGTCTCTACAGTCTTATTAGGAGTTAAACATAGTGCTGTATACTGCTACCTATAGGCATGTCTCTACAGTCTTATTAGGAGTTAAACATAGTGCTGTATACTGCTACCTATAGACATGTCTCTACAGTCTTATTAGGAGTTAAACATAGTGCTGTATACTGCTACCTATAGGCATGTCTCTACAGTCTTATTAGGAGTTAAACATAGTGCTGTATACTGCTACCTATAGACATGTCTCTACAGTCTTATTAGGAGTTAAACATAGTGCTGTATACTGCTACCTATAGGCATGTCTCTACAGTCTTATTAGGAGTTAAACATAGTGCTGTATACTGCTACCTATAGACATGTCTCTACAGTCTTATTAGGAGTTAAACATAGTGCTGTATACTACTACCTATAGGCATGTCTCTACAGTCTTATTAGGAGTTAAATATAGTGCTGTATACTGCTACCTATAGACATGTCTCTACAGTCTTATTAGGAGTTAAACATAGTGCTGTATACTGCTACCTATAGACATGTCTCTACAGTCTTATTAGGAGTTAAATATAGTGCTGTATACTGCTACCTATAGGCATGTCTCTACAGTCTTATTAGGAGTTAAACATAGTGCTGTATACTGCTACCTATAGGCATGTCTCTACAGTCTTATTAGGAGTTAAATATAGTGCTGTATACTGCTACCTATAGACATGTCTCTACAGTCTTATTAGGAGTTAAATATAGTGCTGTATACTGCTACCTATAGACATGTCTCTACAGTCTTATTAGGAGTTAAACATAGTGCTGTATACTACTACCTATAGACATGTCTCTACAGTCTTATTAGGAGTTAAATACCGCCTGATTAATTATTTTGGAGCTTGTGCAGCTGTAATTGTCTAGAGACACTCGGTTGCTATATGACAACAATGGCTTTAAGCCGAGTCTGGAGCAGAAAGCAGAGCAGTAGCCTAACGTTAACGTTAATCAAAACGTAGTTTTCATGTATCAAACTGTGAAATATATTTGTGTAATATGTCAATAACTGGGTGAATAGAATCCTAAATGTTACTAAAAATGTTACAAAAATCCATCTTTTCTCCGACTCGTAGTATTGTGTGACAAAAAGAACGCAACAACCCCGCGGTTATTCGTTTTTCGACACGGATGTGACATCACGCTCGAGCTACTAGTCGCGATTACAAGACAAAAAGAACGCACCTTTAGAATCACACCAAGGGCCAGACATGTTTAGTTTATTGATAGGCTTTGTGTCATATCGTCTTCTCACTCACAGTTTGGTCGACATAAAGTCCTGAAGAAGTCAGGAGAAAGTTCCTCGGCCATCGTAGAAAAGAAGCGCCCAAAAAACGTCCAAAAACGACAAAAATTTCAACAAAAGTGACAAAAACGTCACAAAAAATGTCAATAATTAAATTTGTGACACATGTTAAATATTTAGGAATAATAATAGACCAACACCTGTCTTTTAAAAAGCAAGTAAAAAGAGTTATAAATAATGTTAAATTCAATTTGAATAATTTTAAAAACATCAGGCACCAGCTCTCTCAATCAGCTGCCCTTCTCCTAGTACATACTCTGATTCTCCCTCACTTGTCCTATTGTATAACAACTTGGTCACAAGCAGATTTAACTACACTTAAGCCTGTGTACTCTCTTCATAAACAAATTATGAAAGTGTTAGATAAAAAAACCAAGGGACTACCATTATTGTACTATTTTGAAAAGGTTACATTTTTTAAGTTTTAAGAATTTTGTATTTTATACTGATGTATGCCTGATGTACAAAATTATTCATAACCTTGCTCCCCCTCCTCTTCGGGGATGCGTGACCTACAACGGAAGTGCCGGTAGGACTAGAGCATCTGCCAGGGGAGATTTGGTACCGCAGTACAGAAAAACAGCCTTTGGGCAAAAAGCTTTCTCCGTCAGAGTAGTGGGGTTGTGGAATTCCCTACCTACAGACATTCGAAACCTTGATAGGTTCTCAAATTTTAAAATAAAACTTAAGTACTGGCTACTATCAGAACAGATCTGCAACCACTAACGACTGTGTTGCAAATTATCTGTTCTTTATATTTTGGTTTTAAATTTTATATTTCTGGATATGTATGTATTGTGATGTTTTATGTGGTGTATATGTAATGTATGTTATTTTATTTGTTTACCTGCCCAGGGACAGCAGATGTAAACTAGCTATTAGCTAATTCTGGTGCAATTACTTTTAATTGTGCATTGTCCCTGTAAAAATGAACAATAAAATGAAATAAAATGAAATGAATAAAAATTCCGACAAGTGACAAAACCTTAGAAAAAAATTCAAAAAATGTCAATAAAAATTCAAAAAAAATTGGCAAAGTGACAAAACCTTAGAAAAAAACGACAAAAATGTCAATAGAAATTCCAAAACATTCGAAAAAAGTGTCAACAAGGTCGATAAAAAGTCCAAAAATTGCGGAAAAAGTGACCAAAACATCGGAAAAAGTGGCAAAAATTAGGTGGGCCAAATTCTTTGATGTGCGGGCCATATCAGAATCAGCGAGGGGCCGGATTTGGCCCGCGAGCCTGGAGTTTGACACATGTGTTGTAGACACTTATTTATGAGCTCAAATTACCTCTGCTCTCTTCTCTTCTCTCAGGGGTCGTATTAAACACCTGGATGTGGTGGCTCTGCTCAGGAGGATTCAACCTCCGCTGGGTTTTGGGAAACTGTGTCCTCACAGAGTGGCCTGTAAGGTAAAATATACACACATATATATATATATATATATATATATATATATATATATATATATATATATATATATATATATATATATATATATATATATATACGTCTACTGCACGGCATTACACAGACTCATGGATGTAATGTAAGAACAGAGTTATTTAAACTTCCACTTTGTGGTGTCCAGTCTTTAGTCTAATCAGTAAAATGAAAGTGTTAGAAGTATAAAAATGTCCCCTGTGACTGTTCTGCTGTTATATATATTCCCTCATTAATTAATTTTGGACAATTATTTTGTCGCCTTTTTCTAAGTTTTTTTTTGGGCAATGTTTTCGACCTTTTTTTGTGCAATTTTTTCAAATTTTTTTTGGCAATTTTTTTCATCGTCTTTGTTGCCTTTTTTTAAGGTTTTTTTGGACAGTGTTTTTGGCATTTTTTGTTGCATTTTTCGATTTTTTTATGGCAATTTTTGCGGCAACTTTTTTTCACTAAAATTTCAGGCAATTCAAAGTTTTTCTGGTCATTTTTTTGTGGTATTTTACAGATTTTTTTTTTGCCAATTTTTTCAACGTCTTTGTCGCTTTTTAAAAAAATATTTTGGGGCAATGTTTTTGGCCTTTTTTTGGCATTTTTTGAATTTCTTTGGCAATCTTTTCAACAAGTTTGTTTCAATAAAATTTGGGGCAATTTCAAAGTTTTTTTTCAACTTCTTTGTCGCCTTTTTTTTTAGGTTTTTTGGTCAATGTTTTTGGCCTTTTTGTGGCATTTCTCAGATATAAAACCTGTTCCTCTATCTCTCTCTCTCTCTCTCTCTCTCTCTCTCTCTCTCTCTCTGTCTCTCTCTCTCTCTCTCTCTCTCTCTCTCTCTCTGTCTCTCTCTCTGTCTCTCTCTCTCTCTGCTCTCTCTCTCTGTCTCTGTCTCTCTCTCTGTCTCTCTGTCTCTCTCTCTGTCTCTGTCTCTCTCTCTGTCTCTCTCTGTCTCTCTCTCTCTGTCTGTCTCTCTCTCTCTGTCTCTTTCTCTCAGCGTCTCGTAGCGATGAACATGCCTCTGAACGCTGACGGGATGGTGACCTTTAACGCCACGCTCTTCGCTCTGGTTCGCACCGCCCTCAAGATCAAGACTGAAGGTATCTGATTGGTCTATAGGCTTAGATCCTGGTTACCTCCAGGATCTGTGCTAAGCTAGGCTAGATGGAGCCGGTTACCTCCAGGATCTGTGCTAAGCTAGGCTAGATGAAGCCGGTTACCTCCAGGACCTGTGCTAAGCTAGGCTAGATGGAGCCAGCTACCTCCAGGATGTGTGCTAAGCTAGACTAGATGGAGCAGGTTACCTCCAGGATCTGTGCTAAGCTAGGCTAGATGAAGCCGGTTACCTCCAGGATCTGTGCTAAGCTAGGCTAGATGGAGCCAGCTACCTCCAGGATGTGTGCTAAGCTAGGCTAGATGGAGCCGGTTACCTCCAGGATCTGTGCTAAGCTAGGCTAGATGGAGCCGGTTACCTCCGGGATCTGTGCTAAGCTAGGCTAAATGAAGCCGGTTACCTCCGGGATCTGTGCTAAGCTAGGCTAGATGGAGCCGGTTACCTCCAGGATCTGTGCTAAGCTAGGCTAGATGGAGCCGGTTACCTCCAGGATCTGTGCTAAGCTAGGCTAGATGGAGCCGGTTACCTCCAGGATCTGTGCTAAGCTAGGCTAGATGGAACCGGTTAGCTCCGGGATCTGTGCTAAGCTAGGCTAGATGGAGCCTTTTACCTCCAGGATCTTTGCTAAGCTAGGCTAGATGGAGCCGGTTACCTCCGGGATCTGTGCTAAGCTAGGCTAGATGGAGCCGGTTACCTCCGGGATCTGTGCTAAGCTAGGCTAAATGAAGCCGGTTACCTCCGGGACCTGTGCTAAGCTAGGCTAGATGGAGCCAGCTACCTCCAGGATGTGTGCTAAGCTAGACTAGATGGAGCAGGTTACCTCCAGGATCTGTGCTAAGCTAGGCTAGATGAAGCCGGTTACCTCCAGGATCTGTGCTAAGCTAGGCTAGATGGAGCCAGCTACCTCCAGGATGTGTGCTAAGCTAGGCTAGATGGAGCCGGTTACCTCCAGGATCTGTGCTAAGCTAGGCTAGATGGAGCCGGTTACCTCCGGGATCTGTGCTAAGCTAGGCTAAATGAAGCCGGTTACCTCCGGGATCTGTGCTAAGCTAGGCTAGATGGAGCCGGTTACCTCCAGGATCTGTGCTAAGCTAGGCTAGATGGAGCCGGTTACCTCCAGGATCTGTGCTAAGCTAGGCTAGATGGAGCCGGTTACCTCCAGGATCTGTGCTAAGCTAGGCTAGATGGAACCAGTTAGCTCCGGGATCTGTGCTAAGCTAGGCTAGATGGAGCCTTTTACCTCCAGGATCTTTGCTAAGCTAGGCTAGATGGAGCCGGTTACCTCCTGGATCTGTGCTAAGCTAGGCTAGATGGAGCCGGTTACCTCCAGGATCTGTGCTAAGTAAGGCTAGATGGAGCCAGTCAGCTCCAGGATCTGTGCTAAGCTAGGCTAGATGGAGCCGGTTACCTCCAGGATATGTGCTAAGCTAGGCTATATGGAGCCAGTTACCTCCAGGATCTGAGCTAAGCTAGGCTAGATGGAGCTGGTTACCTCCAGGATCTGTGCTAACCTAGGCTAGATGGAGTCGGTTAGTTCCAGGATCTGTGGTAAGCTAGGCTAGATGGAGCCGGTTACCTCCAGGATCTGTGCTAAGCTAGGCTACATGGAGCCTGTTACCTCCAGGATCTGAGCTAAGCTAGGCTAGATGGAGCTGGTTACCTCCAGGATCTGTGCTAAGCTAGGCTAGATGGAGCCGGTTAGCTCCAGTATCTGTGCTAAGCTAAGCTAGGCTAACGGTGGGTGCCAATAAGTCCCTTCATCATCATCAACTTAGCTGTTGACGAAACGGCAGCTTACAAATCGAGCTTGTAATTACGATAACTGTGATGTGATGCGAGCGCATCGTCATCACGATTTACGTCTGGCCCCGCCCACCGTGTGCTGTTGCTAGGTAACCCTGACCAGGAGAACGAGGAGCTGAGGGTGATCATCAAGAAGATCTGGAAGAGAATGAAACCCAAACTGCTGGACGAAGTAATACCTCCACACGAAGGTACTGAAACAACAACCGATACTAGTTATCGTGAGGAAACGCTTTCGCGTTCATTAACTTCAATATATATATATATATATATATATATATATATATATATATATATATATATATATATATATATATCGTCTACTGTGACATTACACAGACTCATGGATGTAATGTAAGAACAGAGTTATTTAAACTTCCACTTTGTGGTGTCCAGTCTTTAGTCTAATCAGTAAAATGAAAGTGTTAGAAGTATAAAAATGTCCCCTGTGACTGTTCTGCTGTTATATATATTCCCTCATTAATTAATTTTGGACAATTATTTTGTCGCCTTTTTCTAAGTTTTTTTTGGGCAATGTTTTCGACCTTTTTTTGTGCAATTTTTCAAATTTTTTTGGCAATTTTTTCATCGTCTTTGTTGCCTTTTTTTAAGGTTTTTTTGGACAGTGTTTTTGGCATTTTTTGTTGCATTTTTCGATTTTTTTATGGCAATTTTTTGCGGCACTTTTTTTCACTAAAATTTCAGGCAATTCAAAGTTTTTCTGGTCATTTTTTTGTGGTATTTTACAGATTTTTTTTTTGGCAATTTTTTTCAACGTGCTTTGTCGCTTTTTAAAAAAAATATTTTTGGGGCAATGTTTTTTGGCCTTTTTTTGGCATTTTTTGAATTTCTTTGGCAATCTTTTTCAACAAGTTTGTTTCAATAAAATTTGAGGGGCAATTTCAAAGTTTTTTTTCAACTTCTTTGTCGCCTTTTTTTTTAGGTTTTTTGGTCAATGTTTTTGGCCTTTTTGTGGCATTTCTCAGATATAAAACCTGTTCCTCTATCTCTCTCTCTCTCTCTCTCTCTCTCTCTCTCTCTCTCTCTCTGTCTCTCTCTCTGTCTCTCTCTCTCTCTCTCTCTCTCTCTCTCTCTCTCTGTCTCTCTCTCTCTCTCTGTCTCTCTCTCTCTGTCTCTGTCTCTCTCTCTGTCTCTCTGTCTCTCTCTCTGTCTCTGTCTCTCTCTCTGTCTCTCTCTGTCTCTCTCTCTCTGTCTGTCTCTCTCTCTCTGTCTCTATCTCTCAGCGTCTCGTAGCGATGAACATGCCTCTGAGACAGCTGACGGGATGGTGACCTTTAACGCCACGCTCTTCGCTCTGGTTCGCACCGCCCTCAAGATCAAGACTGAAGGTATCTGATTGGTCTATAGGCTTAGATCCTGGTTACCTCCAGGATCTGTGCTAAGCTAGGCTAGATGGGCCGGTTACCTCCAGGATCTGTGCTAAGCTAGGCTAGATGAAGCCGGTTACCTCCAGGACCTGTGCTAAGCTAGGCTAGATGGAGCCAGCTACCTCCAGGATCTGTGCTAAGCTAGACTAGATGGAGCAGGTTACCTCCAGGATCTGTGCTAAGCTAGGCTAGATGGAGCCGGTTACCTCCAGGATCTGTGCTAAGCTAGGCTAGATGGAGCCAGTTACCTCCAGGATCTGTGCTAAGCTAGGCTAGATGGAGCCGGTTACCTCCAGGATCTGTGCTAAGCTAGGCTAGATGGAGCCGGTTACCTCCAGGGATCTGTGCTAAGCTAGGCTAGATGGAGCCGGTTACCTCCAGGGATCTGTGCTAAGCTAGGCTAGTTGGAGCCGGTTACCTCCAGGATCTGTGCTAAGCTAGGCTAGATGGAGCCGGTTACCTCCAGGATCTGTGCTAAGCTAGGCTAGATGGAGCCGGTTACCTCCAGGATCTGTGCTAAGCTAGGCTAGATGGAACCGGTTAGCTCCAGGGATCTGTGCTAAGCTAGGCTAGATGGAGCGGTTTACCTCCAGGATCTTTGCTAAGCTAGGCTAGATGGAGCCGGTTACCTCAGGGATCTGTGCTAAGCTAGGCTAGATGGAGCCGGTTACCTCCAGGGATCTGTGCTAAGCTAGGCTAGATGAAGCCGGTTACCTCCAGGGACCTGTGCTAAGCTAGGCTAGATGGAGCCAGCTACCTCCAGGATGTGTGCTAAGCTAGACTAGATGGAGCAGGTTACCTCCAGGATCTGTGCTAAGCTAGGCTAGATGAAGCCGGTTACCTCCAGGATCTGTGCTAAGCTAGGCTAGATGGAGCCAGCTACCTCCAGGATCTGTGCTAAGCTAGGCTAGATGGAGCCGGTTACCTCCAGGATCTGTGCTAAGCTAGGCTAGATGGAGCCAGTTACCTCCAGGGATCTGTGCTAAGCTAGGCTAAATGGAGCCGGTTACCTCCAGGGATCTGTGCTAAGCTAGGCTAGATGGAGCCGGTTACCTCCAGGATCTGTGCTAAGCTAGGCTAGATGGAGCCGGTTACCTCCAGGATCTGTGCTAAGCTAGGCTAGATGGAGCCGGTTACCTCCAGGATCTGTGCTAAGCTAGGCTAGATGGAACCAGTTAGCTCCGGGATCTGTGCTAAGCTAGGCTAGATGGAGCCCGTTTTACCTCCAGGATCTTTGCTAAGCTAGGCTAGATGGAGCCGGTTACCTCCTGGATCTGTGCTAAGCTAGGCTAGATGGAGCCGGTTACCTCCAGGATCTGTGCTAAGTAAGGCTAGATGGAGCCAGTCAGCTCCAGGATCTGTGCTAAGCTAGGCTAGATGGAGCCGGTTACCTCCAGGATATGTGCTAAGCTAGGCTATATGGAGCCAGTTACCTCCAGGATCTGAGCTAAGCTAGGCTAGATGGAGCTGGTTACCTCCAGGATCTGTGCTAACCTAGGCTAGATGGAGTCGGTTAGTTCCAGGATCTGTGGTAAGCTAGGCTAGATGGAGCCGGTTACCTCCAGGATCTGTGCTAAGCTAGGCTAGCATGGAGCCTGTTACCTCCAGGATCTGAGCTAAGCTAGGCTAGATGGAGCTGGTTACCTCCAGGATCTGTGCTAAGCTAGGCTAGATGGAGCCGGTTAGCTCCAGTATCTGTGCTAAGCTAAGCTAGGCTAACGGTGGGTGCCAATAAGTCCCTTCATCATCATCAACTTAGCTGTTGACGAAACGGCAGCTTACAAATCGAGCTTGTAATTACGATAACTGTGATGTGATGCGAGCGCATCGTCATCACGATTTACGTCTGGCCCCGCCCACCGTGTGCTGTTGCTAGGTAACCCTGACCAGGAGAACGAGGAGCTGAGGGTGATCATCAAGAAGATCTGGAAGAGAATGAAACCCAAACTGCTGGACGAAGTAATACCTCCACACGAAGGTACTGAAACAACAACCGATACTAGTTATACAAGGAACACTTCTTGCTATACTACAAACACCACAAATACCACCATAACCAGTCACCACAAATACCACCATAACCATTCACCACAAATACCACCATAACCAGTCACCACAAATACCACCATAACCAGTCACCACAAATACCACCATAACCAGTCACCACAAATACCACCATAACCAGTCACCACAAATACCACCATAACCAGTCACCACAAATACCACCATAACCAGTCACCACAAATACCACCATAACCAGTCACCACAAATACCACCATAACCAGTCACCACAAATACCACCATAACCAGTAACCACAAATACCACCATAACCAGTAACCACAAATACCACCATAACCAGTCACCACAAATACCACCATAACCAGTCCCCACAAATACCACCATAACCAGTCACCACAAATACCACCATAACCAGTAACCACAAATACCACCATAACAAATACCACCATAACCAGTAACCACAAATACCACCATAACCAGTAACCACAAATACCACCATAACCAGTCACCACAAATACCACCATAACCAGTAACCACAAATACCACCATAACCAGGAACCACAAATAACCAGTCACCACAAATACCACCATAACCAGTCACCACAAATACCACCATAACCAGTCACCACAAATAACACCATAACCAGTCACCACAAATACCACCATAACCAGTAACCACAAATACCACCATAACCAGTAACCACAAATAACCAGTCACCACAAATACCAACATAACCAGTAACCACAAATAACCAGTCACCACAAATACCACCATAACCAGTAACCACAAATACCACCATAACCAGTCAACACAAATACCACCATAACCAGTAACCACAAATACCACCATAACCAGTAACCACAAATAACCAGTCACCACAAATACCACCATAACCAGTCACCACAAATACCACCATAACCAGTAACCACAAATACCACCATAACCAGTCACCACAAATACCACCATAACCAGTCACCACAAATACCACCATAACCAGTCACCACAAATAACACCATAACCAGTCACCACAAATACCACCATAACCAGTAACCACAAATACCACCATAACCAGTCACCACAAATACCACCATAACCAGTCACCACAAATACCACCATAACCAGTCACCACAAATACCACCATAACCAGTAACCACAAATACCACCATAACCAGTCACCACAAATACCACCATAACCAGTCACCACAAATACCACCATAACCAGTCACCACAAATACCACCATAACCAGTCACCACAAATACCACCATAACCAGTAACCACAAATACCACCATAACCAGTCACCACAAATACCACCATAACCAGTCACCACAAATACCACCATAACCAGTCACCACAAATAACACCATAACCAGTCACCACAAATACCACCATAACCAGTAACCACAAATACCACCATAACCAGTAACCACAAATAACCAGTCACCACAAATACCACCATAACCAGTAACCACAAATAACCAGTCACCACAAATACCACCATAACCAGTAACCACAAATACCACCATAACCAGTCACCACAAATACCACCATAACCAGTCACCACAAATACCACCATAACCAGTAACCACAAATAACCAGTCACCACAAATACCACCATAACCAGTCACCACAAATACCACCATAACCAGTAACCACAAATACCACCATAACCAGTCACCACAAATACCACCATAACCAGTCACCACAAATACCACCATAACCAGTCACCACAAATACCACCATAACCAGTAACCACAAATACCACCATAACCAGTAACCACAAATACCACCATAACCAGTAACCACAAATACCACCATAACCAGTCACCACAAATACCACCATAACCAGTAACCACAAATACCACCATAACCAATAACCACAAATACCACCATAACCAGTCACCACAAATACCACCATAACCAGTAACCACAAATACCACCATAACAAATACCACCATAACCAGTAACCACAAATACCACCATAACCAGTAACCACAAATACCACCATAACCAGTCACCACAAATACCACCATAACCAGTAACCAGAAATACCACCATAACCAGTAACCACAAATAACCAGTCACCACAAATACCACCATAACCAGTCACCACAAATACCACCATAACCAGTCACCACAAATACCACCATAACCAGTCACCACAAATACCACCATAACCAGTCACCACAAATACCACCATAACCAGTAACCACAAATACCACCATAACAAATACCACCAAAACCAGTAACCACAAATACCACCATAACCAGTAACCACAAATACCACCATAACCAGTCACCACAAATACCACCATGACCAGTAACCACAAATACCACCATAACCAGTAACCACAAATAACCAGTCACCACAAATACCACCATAACCAGTCACCACAAATACAACCATAACCAGTCACCACAAATAACACCATAACCAGTCACCACAAATACCACCATAACCAGTAACCACAAATACCACCATAACCAGTAACCACAAATAACCAGTCACCACAAATACCACCATAACCAGTCACCACAAATACCACCATAACCAGTAACCACAAATACCACCATAACCAGTCACCACAAATACAACCATAACCAGTCACCACAAATACCACCATAACCAGTCACCACAAATACCACCATAACCAGTAACCACAAATACCACCATAACCAGTAACCACAAATAACCAGTCACCACAAATACCACCATAACCAGTAACCACAAATAACCAGTAACCACAAATACCACCATAAGCAGTCACCACAAATACAACCATAACCAGTCACCACAAATACCACCATAACGAGTCACCACAAATACCACCATAACCAGTAACCACAAATACCATCCTTAACCAGTAACCACAAATACCACCATAACCAGTCACCACAAATACCACCATAACCAGTCACCACAAATACCACCATAACCAGTCCCCACAAATACCACCATAACCAGTAACCACAAATACCACCATAACCAGTAACCACAAATACCACCATAACAAATACCACCATAACCAGTAACCACAAATACCACCATAACCAGTAACCACAAATACCACCATAACCAGTCACCACAAATACCACCATAACCAGTCACCACAAATACCACCATAACCAGTCACCACAAATACCACCATAACCAGTAACCACAAATAACCAGTCACCACAAATACCACCATAACCAGTCACCACAAATACCACCATAACCAGTAACCACAAATACCACCATAACCAGTAACCACAAATAACCAGTCACCACAAAAACCACCATAACCAGTAACCACAAATACCACCATAACCAGTCATCACAAATAACACCATAACCAGTCACCACAAATACCACCATAACCAGTCACCACAAATACCACCATAACCAGTCACCACAAATACCACCATAACCAGTCACCACAAATACCACTATAACCAGTAACCACAAATACCACCATAACCAGTAACCACAAATACTACCATAACAAATACCACCATAACCAGTCACCACAAATACCACCATAACCAGTCACCACAAATAACACCATAACCAGTCACCACAAATACCACCATAACCAGTTACCACAAATACCACCATAACCAGTAACCACAAATACCGCCATAACCAGTCACCACAAATACCACCATAACCAGTCACCACAAATACCACTATAACCAGTAACCACAAATACCACCATAACCAGTAACCAGAAATACCACCATAACAAATACCACCATAACCAGTCACCACAAATACCACCATAACCAGTCACCACAAATACCACCATAACCAGTCACCACAAATACCACTATAACCAGTAACCACAAATACCACCATAACCAGTAACCACAAATACCACCATAACAAATACCACCATAACCAGTCACCACAAATACCACCATAACCAGTCACCACAAATACCACCATAACCAGTCACCACAAATACCACCATAACCAGTCACCACAAATACCACCATAACCAGTAACCACAAATACCGCCATAACCAGTCACCACAAATACCACCATAACCAGTCACCACAAATACCACCATAACCAGTCCCCACAAATACCACCATAACCAGTAACCACAAATACCACCATAACCAGTAACCACAAATACCACCATAACAAATACCACCATAACCAGTAACCACACATACCACCATAACCAGTAACCACAAATACCACCATAACCAGTCACCACAAATACCACCATAACCAGTAACCACAAATACCACCATAACCAGTAACCACAAATACCACCATAACCAGTCACCACAAATACCACCAAAACCAGTAACCACAAATACCACCATAACAAATACCACCATAACCAGTAACCACAAATACCACCATAACCAGTAACCACAAATACCACCATAACCAGTCACCACAAATACCAGTCACCACAAATACCACCATAACCAGTAACCACAAATACCTCCATAACCAGTAACCACAAATACCACCATAACCAGTAACCACAAATACCACCATAACCAGTCACCACAAATACCACCATAACCAGTCACCACAAATACCACCATAACCAGTCACCACAAATACCACCATAACCAGTCACCACAAATACCACCATAACCAGTCACAACAAATACCACCATAACAAGTAACCACAAATACCACCATAACCAGTAACCACAAATACCACCATAACCAGTAACCACAAATACCACCATAACCAGTAACCACAAATACCACCATAACCAGTCACCACAAATACCAGTAACCACAAATACCACCATAACAAGTCACCACAAATACCACCATAACCAGTCACCACAAATACCAGCAACCACAAATACCACCATAACAAGTCACCACAAATACCACCATAACCAGTCACCACAAATACCACCATAACCAGTCACCACAAATACCACCATAACCAGTCCCCACAAATACCACCATAACCAGTAACCACAAATACCACCATAACAAATACCACCATAACCAGTAACCACAAATACCACCATAACCAGTAACCACCATAACCAGTCACCACAAATACCACCATAACCAGTCACCACAAATACCACCATAACCAGTCACCACAAATACCACCATAACCAGTAACCACAAATAACCAGTCACCACAAATACCACCATAACCAGTCACCACAAATACCACCATAACCAGTAACCACAAATACCACCATAACCAGTCACCACAAATAACACCATAACCAGTCACCACAAATACCACCATAACCAGTAACCACAAATACCACCATAACCAGTCACCACAAATACCACCATAACCAGTCACCACAAATACCACCATAACCAGTCACCACAAATACCACCATAACCAGTCACCACAAATACCACTATAACCAGTAACCACAAATACCACCATAACCAGTAACCACAAATACCACCATAACAAATACCACCATAACCAGTCACCACAAATACCACCATAACCAGTCACCACAAATAACACCATAACCAGTCACCACAAATACCACCATAACCAGTAACCACAAATAACCAGTCACCACAAATACCACCATAACCAGTCACCACAAATACCACCATAACCAGTCACCACAAATACCACCATAACCAGTCACCACAAATACCACCATAACCAGTAACCACAAATACCGCCATAACCAGTCACCACAAATACCACCATAACCAGTCACCACAAATACCACCATAACCAGTCCCCACAAATACCACCATAACCAGTAACCACAAATACCACCATAACCAGTAACCACAAATACCACCATAACCAGTAACCACAAATACCACCATAACAAATACCACCATAACCAGTAACCACAAATACCACCATAACCAGTAACCACAAATACCACCATAACCAGTCACCACAAATACCACCATAACCAGTAACCACAAATACCACCATAACCAGTCACCACAAATACCACCATAACCAGTAACCACAAATACCACCATAACAAATACCACCATAACCAGTAACCACAAATACCACCATAACCAGTAACCACAAATACCACCATAACCAGTCACCACAAATACCACCATAACCAGTCACCACAAATACCACCATAACCAGTCACCACAAATACCACCATAACCAGTAACCACAAATACCACCATAACCAGTCACCACAAATACCACCATAACCAGTCACCACAAATACCACCATAACCAGTAACCACAAATACCACCATAACCAGTCACCACAAATACCACCATAACCAGTCACCACAAATACCACCATAACCAGTCACCACAAATACCACCATAACCAGTCACCACAAATACCACCATAACCAGTAACCACAAATACCACCATAACCAGTAACCACAAATACCACCATAACCAGTAACCACAAATACCACCATAACCAGTCACCACAAATACCACCATAACCAGTCACCACAAATACCACCATAACCAGTCACCACAAATACCACCATAACCAGTCACCACAAATACCACTAACAGTACCACAAATAACCAGTCACCACAAATACCACCATAACCAGTAACCACAAATACCACCATAACCAGTCACCACAAATACCACCATAACCAGTAACCACAAATACCACCATAACCAGTCACCACAAATACCACCATAACCAGTACACCACAAATACCACCATAACCAGTAACCACAAATACCACCATAACCAGTCACCACAAATACCACCATAACTAGTAACCACAAATACCACCATAACCAGTAACCACAAATACCACCATAACCAGTCACCACAAATACCACCATAACCAGTAACCACAAATACCACCATAACCAGTCACCACAAATACCACCATAACCAGTAACCACAAATACCACCATAACAAATACCACCATAACCAGTAACCACAAATACCACCATAACCAGTAACCACAAATACCACCATAACCAGTAACCACAAATACCACCATAACCAGTCACACAAATACCAGTCACCACAAATACCACCATAACCAGTAACCACAAATACCTCCATAACCAGTAACCACAAATACCACCATAACCAGTCACCACAAATACCACCATAACCAGTCACCACAAATACCACCATAACCAGTCACCACAAATACCACCATAACCAGTCACCACAAATACCACCATAACCAGTCACCACAAATACCACCATAACCAGTCACCACAAATACCACCATAACCAGTCACCACAAATACCACCATAACCAGTAACCACAAATACCACCATAACCAGTAACCACAAATACCACCATAACCAGTAACCACAAATACCACCATAACCAGTCACCACAAATACCAGTAACCACAAATACCACCATAACAAGTCACCACAAATACCACCATAACCAGTCACCACAAATACCAGTAACCACAAATAGCACCATAACAAGTCACCACAAATACCACCATAACCAGTCACCACAAATACCACCATAACCAGTCGCCACAAATACCACCATAACCAGTAACCAGAAATACCACCATAACCAGTCACCACAAATACCAGTCACCACAAATACCTCCATAACCAGTAACCACAAATACCACCATAACCAGTCACCACAAATACCACCATAACCAGTCACCACAAATACCACCATAACCAGTCACCACAAATACCACCATAACCAGTCACCACAAATACCACCATAACCAGTCACCACAAATACCACCATAACCAGTAACCACAAATACCACCATAACCAGTCACCACAAATACCACCATAACCAATCACCACAAATACCACCATAACCAGTCACCACATATACCACCATAACCAGTCCCTCCAGAAAAACGTGATTATGCGATCGTATAATTCAACGCATAATCAGCCAAAGTCTGCGTATTTATGCAGGTGGGGGGGAGTGCTGCATTTTTTCAAATATGCCGCACTTTTGCCGCATAAAATCACTTTTATTTCTCTTTTTTATCAAACTGCAGTTTTTGCAAGTTCACGCAATTTCATCGCATTACATTGCATAAATATCATATAGCATATTCCATCGCATTTTTTAAGAAAACGTGCCGCATAATCGAGGATTTTTGCCCACGCAACAATCACAAAAAAACTCTGTTTCTGGAAGGACTGTATAAGTACTGCTGGTACTGCGATAAGTACTGCTGGTACTGCGATAAGTACTGCTGGTACTGCGATAAGTACTGCTGGTACTGCGGCTGACTGAGCTGTTGTCGTCCTGCAGAGGAGGAAGTCACCGTGGGGAAGTTTTATGCGACCTTCCTGATTCAGGATTACTTCAGGAAGTTCAGGAAGAGGAAAGAGAAAGGAGATCTGCCCGTAGAGGCAGACGCCACCAACCCGTCTGCTATCCAGGTCTGTCTGTCTGTCTGTCTGTCTGTCTGTCTGTCTGTGTCTGTCTGTCTGTCTGTTTGTGTGTCTGTTTGTCTGTCTGTCTGTCTGTCTGTGTGTCTGTGTGTCTGTCTGTCTGTGTGTCTGTGTGTCTGTGTGTCTGTCTGTCTGTGTGTGTCTGTGTGTCTGTCTGTGTGTGTGTCTGTTTGTCTGTCTGTCTGTCTGTCTGTCTGTCTGTCTGTCTGTCTGTCTGTCTGTCTGTGTCTGTTTGTCTGTGTGTGTGTCTGTCTGTCTGTCTGTCTGTGTCTGTCTGTGTGTGTCAGTCTGTCTGTCTGTCTGTGTGTGTCTGTTTGTCTATGTGTGTGTGTGTCTGTCTGTGTGTCTGTCTGTCTGTGTGTCTGTCTGTCTGTCTGTCTGTCTGTCTATCTCTCTCTCTCTCTCTCTGTCTGTCTGTCTGTCTGTCTGTCTATCTCTGTCTGTCTGTCTGTCTGTCTGTCTGTCTGTCTGTCTGTCTGTCTGTCTGTCTCTCTGTCTCTCTCTCTCTGTGTGTGTCTGTCTGTCTCTCTCTCTGTCTGTCTCTCTCTCTCTCTGTGTGTGTCTGTCTGTCTCTCTGTCTGTCTCTCTGTCTCTCTGTCTGTCTGTCTTTCTGTCTTTCTGTCTGTCTGTCTGTCTGTCTGTCTGTCTCTCTCTCTCTCTCTCTCTCTGTCTGTCTGTCTGTCTGTCTGTCTGTCTGTCTGTCTGTCTGTCTGTCTGTCTGTCTGTCTGTCTGTCTGTCTGTCTGTCTGTCTGTCTCTCTCTCTCTCTCTCTGTCTGTCTGTCTGTCTGTCTGTCTGTCTGTCTAAGACTACTGTTGAACGTACACATGTTACACCCTAACTGATCAGACTGCTTTGAAGGCAGACATCCCATATGTTTTACGTTCCCATTGTCTACTCTATACCATGCTTTATTTTGCATAAATATTTTGACCAAAAAGTTAAAAATCTATCATGTGTAATACTTATATTGCACGTTCAACTTTTGAAGCTAACTATGGGAAAAGGAAGCAGCATGTCAACCTGGTCGTTTTTGGCAAATAAATTATATTTATTAACAGAAGAGTTTAAAAAAGGATTACCAAACTCCGGTGCACAAACTACAACGTAAAAAAGGCCCACTGGATCGCTTCCCATTAGCTCGGCATATCCATCTGGGAACTTACCGTTGGAGAACTTTTGGGAAGGGGGGGCGAAAATCCTGGTTATCTGATTGGATAAACCATCTGTCTATCACCACCTATAGTTGCTGATAGACGGGCCAAATCAACCAATCAGATCAACGAAGCGTATGAAAATACAACCACAAGCCAGGCTACCCCTGCTGCTGCTGGCAAAGCATAGCTCGTTAGCTCAGCAAGCTAGCAGCATGTCAGTAACGGAGATTTGCCATTTGTGTAACGAGAATTTAGGAATAAAAGGCCCCATTTCAGCTTCCTGGTCCATATTCCAAAAGAAGGATCCAAGAGGAAAAAGCATTAGCAAGCGACTAACAGAATTAGGGCTACCGCTGTCTGAAAATCCTGGTTAGCTGATTGGATAAACCATCTGTCTATCACCACCTAAACCCGCCTCAAAACCAACGCTGATTGGTCGGTCGTTTGGCGAACGGCTCCAAATTTTATCTACCTCGAGATGCCCGATTGATCTGGGAGAGGAAAACTGAGTTTAGCTCAAAGAAACAAACAGAACTGAAAGAGGACTCTTTAAAATAAGAGCTAATCACAAAAAATTGCACCGAATCCAGATTTTTGGGGTTCGGCCGAATCCTGAATCCCCTGTTTGAGATTGGGCTGCCTCCTCCTCCCATCCTCAGTCCATGAACCCAGTAAACACATGAATGAAGTAAACAGGGACTGTCCTTCCTTTGCCGTACCTGAAGTTGCTGCATTCTGGCTGCTGTCTGGAGATTCCTTCATGCACAACTCGTATTCTTCCAGATGTTTCAGACATTTACATATATATAGAATGGACCAACAGACCCCGTGTCTCTGGACGGAGACCAGTGAAGGATATTAGAAGCACTTTTCCGGTGATCTCTTGCTTTACTGAGCAGCCTCCAACTGAGCTTGAAGACGTAGATGTGACGTGAGCAACGTGTCTGAAAGTGTGAAGTCTTCTGGTAGCTGTGCCGAGAGAAATCTCAATCATTCCCAATCTTACAGAGACGGAGAGTGTAGGTATATGTAAGGAGATAACATAGACACAGGCTAATTACTGATCACTAACATGCTAGTTAACATTAGTAATTAAACCTAAACAGCTAGTGGAAGTCCAAACTGCCTGTGAGCTTCTCCTGTACTATACGGTAATTCCTCTACTGTGTGACAGTAAGTCTCGTGGTTATGACCCAATCGTTAGCCTATTTTTATAAAAGCGTCTGCTACGGAGCCATAACGTGAGCTACAAGGTAATGGAGCCTTTTATACATTGTCGTGTTTCTTTAGAAATAAACAACGGACAAATAGAGTCTTTAAACGCTTCAGATGTAAAGTTATTCTCTGTCAAAGTGACGTAAAAATAAAATGGCGGTCAGTGGAATGCTAACAGGAGGTGATACCTTTGTAGCAACAAAATGGCGCCATCGGAGGTTCGAGTTCTGAAGCGAAGCTTACCCCTGCTTGGTTTCAGACCAGATGTAACAGCGGCCATGTTGTGTATAGTTTAGGGTCCTCGCCACCAACAGACCAGTCAGCATTGAACAGATTGAACATGTAGCTGGACTTGAATGGCCTCGTGGAAGCGTTCTGATCTGGCGAGCTCCAGTTTTCTAATCAACGGCGCCGTCACTACGGAGACCAGCGTAGCGCGCCGAATGCGAGCGTAGGGTTCGGTGGTAAAAAATGCTAAGGTTCGGCAGAAACCAGAACCTCGTCAAAAAGCCCAATGTTCACCCGAAGCCGAATCCTGGATTCGGTGCATCCCTGCCTAAAAATGTGTGTGTTTTTGCAGCTGTGTAAAGCCGGTCTGAAGACTCTGCAGGATCTGGGTCCAGAGATGCGTCTGGCTCTGAACGAGGACCTGGAGGAGGACGTCATGATGGAGGACGAGGAGCTGGAGGAGGACGCAGCCTATCAGGTCTTTATTCACACATTTAAGTCACATGTAGGGCTGTGTTCGATTGAAGAAATCCTTAGTCGACTAACGCTCGTTCAATTTTATCGACTAATCGATTAGTTCAGTGGTTCCCAACCTTTTTTCCTTGGCGCCCCCCCTACTCATGTCTAAGAAAAGCTGAGCCCCCCCCGAAACCGAAGTTGAGGTAACTCTCGAGATAGAGCCTTACATTCTTTGTTGATACAGAGGAGCCATCAGCACTGTTACGTTTCTCCGCCATGTTTCATTCATAAAATAGTGATGCCATGGTAGCAGGAAAAACGAGGATACAACAAAATATTAGTTTTCATACAGACTTTTGTATACATTATATATTCTAGTGTAAGATCATAATTTGTTTAACATGTGCAAATATTTTTTCTTTTACCTCAAACTCAAACCAGATAAAGACTTGCGCCCCCCCTGTGATCTTTGCCGCCCCCCCTGGGGGTGCCCGGACCCCAGGTTGGGAACCACTGGATTAGTTGATTTAATCGACAGGTCTGTAAATCTGAGTTTCTCCGCAAAGAGGCATGCAAAAGGATGCATATATTGAATAAGATAACGACTCCTTTGCATATTTAAACACAACATTTCAGAAAACTTGTAATACAACAAAAAATTGCCTTAATGAAAGTAGTTAATGTAGGTTTCACGGTGATATCTATTAAGGTCAAATGTCAACCCTTAATTCTTGTGTTTAACAGAGATGTGCTCGTACGTTTCTTGGAAATAAGCCATTCAGCATGAAAAAAGCATCAAACATGACTGATGGACTAAAGAGATCTAAGTTGACGAAGACTAAAACAACCAACAGGGAGCAGCCCTAGACACATGAGTAGATCTGTGTAGATCAACGGAGTACATTTCCAGGATAAAGCCTGGATGTCATAGCCCGACAAGCTTAGACCCACATCCAGATGTTGAGGTCTGGGAACTCCGCATTGGTCAGGGCTCAATCTGAGGGGCGGGATAAACGGTTGTCTTTCAAATTCCCTCTGCACGCGATCGGATAGCGCTACAACCAATCAGGACAACACTAGTTGATAGATTAAACTTTGAACTCTGAACACACCTTCCTTTTTTAAGAATGACTTCAGTGCTGTCTTTGTTCTTTTCTCAAAGAAAAGCTGAACTCCAAGTCTTCCAGAAGACCTCTGTTCACCAGCAGCAGCAGCAGCTATCTTCTTTGTTTTTAAGTAGCGGGGAATTCAGCCCCAAAATCCCCATCATCAAACTCCACCAGACTCCAGCCCCAAAATCCCCATCATCAAACTCCACCAGACTCCATGTAAATAATCACTACTTTTATCATCGTAAAACACACTACCAAAAGTCGTCCTGGTTCATCTTTCCACTGTTCCAACAATCTCTGGTTTGGTTGACATAAACCCTTAATTCACCCATTTACATGTGGAGATATGCTGGTACTATACACGCTAAAAATCCTGATTATTTACATGGAGTCTGGTGGAAATATGCTGGCTCTATACACGCTAAAAGTCCTGATTATTTACATGGAGTCTGGTGGAGATATGCTGGCTCTATACACGCTAAAAGTCCTGATTATTTACATGGAGTCTGGTGGAGATATGCTGGCTCTATACACGCTAAAAGTCCTGATTATTTACATGGAGTCTGGTGGAGATATGCTGGCTCTATACACGCTAAAAGTCCTGATTATTTACATGGAGTCTGGTGGAGTTTGGTGATGGTGATTTCGGGGCTTTTTCATGTTAAACTAAAAGGATCTTACTCTTTAACTAAAAGGTCTATCTCTGTAGGGATCCTCTTTTGCTCCGACTCGTAGTATTTGTGTGACAAAAAGAACGTAACAACCCCGCGGTTATTCGTTTTTCGACACGGATGTGACGTCACACTCGAGCTACTAGTCGCGATTACAAGACAAAAAGAACGCACCATAAGTTGCAGGTTTGACTGGCATTCCAGGGCGCTTTTACCGGTAGAAGGTTGTAAAAACATGAGTTACGGGCTGCCTGGAACGCAGCATTACTCCACAGCGCTATGGAGGAAGGTCTGGAGATGTGAGACCATAAACAGCTCATGTGTCTCCGTCTCTGCAGGGCGAGAACGGATTCGGACCAGAGAAAGATCGACGAAGCTCCATACTGACCACGCCCACTGGTAAACAACAACATCAGACCACAAATCTGAAACAATCTGAAACAATGAACTGGTTGAATAAAGTTTAAATCATGTGTCAAACTCAAGGCCACAGACGTTTTTTGTCACTTTTGTCAACGTTTTTGGTGCTTTCTTAGCACTGTAGGCACTTTTTAAGACATTTCTTATGCTAATTTTAATGTTTTTGCCACTTTAGTCAACGTTTCTGGTGCTTTTTTCATTGTTTTTGGTGATTCTTAGCACTGTAGGCCCTTTTAAAGACGTTTTTGATGCTAATTTCAATGTTTTTGCCACTTTTCCACCTTTTTTTGTCGCTTCTTTAAATGTTATTTCTGCTATGATGGCTAAGAAACTATTTGCAGACTTTTATGAGGCCCAAACTCTAAGTGAGAAAGAGACATGCAATGAGACATGCAATAATACAGTCAAAGATATTTTTACAGTTTTTGCCACTTTTGTCAACGTTTTTGGTGCTTTCTTAGCACTGTAGGCACCTTTCAAGACATTTTTTATGCTATTTTCAATGTTTTTGCCACTTTTTCCGAAGTTTTTGTCCCTTTTTTGAAGTTTTTGGTGCTTTCTTAGCACTGTAGTACTTTGTAGTGCTTTTTTATGCTAATTTCAATGTTTTTGCCACTTTTGTCAACGTTTTTATTTATTTTTTTATGGTTTTTGGTGATTCTTAGCACTATAGGCCCTTTTTAAAGACGTTTTTGATGCTAACTTCAATGTTTTTGCCTAGCTTATGTCGCTTTTTACAACGTTTTATAATGTTTTTGGTGCTTTTTTCTGTGCTGTAGGAGCTTTTTAAAACTTTTTAGATGCTTATTTTCAATGTTTATTTTCAATGTTTTTGCCACTTTTTCCACCTTTTTTGTCGCTTCTTTAAATGTTTCTTCTTCTATGATGGATAAGGAACTATTTGCAGACTTTTATGAGGCCCAAACTCTAAGTGATAAAGCTATATGAGACATGCAATAATACAGTCAAAGATATTTTACTTTTGTGATTAAATAACTCCCCCCCCGTCTGGCTGCAGGTCCCGGCGGTGTGTCTAATGGAGGTCTGGTCCATCGGGTCGGCTCTCTCACCAAGACGCCCAATGGCAACGAACACGAGGAACATCTTCGTCGCGGAGACAACACAAGGTCATCGGTCACACGCCACAACCACCGGCGGCCATCGGTGGAGAACGGCGTGCTGGACCACGGACACAAGAGACCCTCATACAACAAACATACACGGTACCGGCCAAATAACACAGTAGTGCTGCTGTATAAGTACTCATACTGCAAAACACATGTTGGTGGAAGGTAACTGAGTACATTTACTTAAAGGGTAAGTTCAGGTTTTTTCAACCTGGACCCTATTTTCAATGTTTTTGTGTCTAAGTGACTGATGGAAGCACAGTTTATGAAAGTGGTCCAGTATTAAGCAAGACAGACTGCAATGTAACCCTACAGGACAAATGTTCAGCGTCACTTAGAGTCCACTAAAAGTTCTGTTGTTGCCGCTGACAGACTCAGATTATTATTCTAAGTGTCTGACAACATTATGGAAAGGATCCCTACAGAGATAGAGCTTTTAGTTAAAGAGGAAGATCCATTTTAGTTTAACATGAAACAGCCCCGAAATCACCATCACCAAACTCCACCAGACTCCATGTAAATAATCAGGACTTTTAGCGTGTATAGAGCCACCATATCTCCACCAGACTCCATGTAAATAATCAGGACTTTTATCATCGTAAAACACACTTCATTTAAAGTGGACAGAAACTAAATAAAACTACCAAAAAACTGTTCCAACAATCACCACTCTGGTTTGGTTGGAATAAACCCTTAATTCACCCATTTACATGTGGTGATATGCTCTATTCACGCTAAAAGTCCTGATTATTTACATGGAGTCTGGTGGAGATATGCTGGCTCTATACACGCTAAAAGTCCTGATTATTTACATGGAGTCTGGTGGAGATATGCTGGCTCAATACACGCTAAAAGTCCTGATTATTTACATGGAGTCTGGTGGAGATATGCTGGCTCAATACACGCTAAAAGTCCTGATTATTTACATGGAGTCTGGTGGAGATATGCTGGCTCTATACACGCTAAAAGTCCTGATTATTTACATGGAGTCTGGTGGAGATATGCTGGCTCAATACACGCTAAAAGTCCTGATTATTTACATGGAGTCTGGTGGAAATATGCTGGCTCTATACACGCTAAAAGTCCTGATTATTTACATGGAGTCTGGTGGAGATATGCTGGCTCTATACACGCTAAAAGTCCTGATTATTTACATGGAGTCTGGTGGAGATATGCTGGCTCTATACACGCTAAAAGTCCTGATTATTTACATGGAGTCTGGTGGAGATATGCTGGCTCTATACACGCTAAAAGTCCTGATTATTTACATGGAGTCTGGTGGGGTTTGGTGATGGTTATATCGGGGCTGTTTAATGTTAAACTAAAAGGATCTTACTCTTTAACTAAAAGGCCTATCTCTGTAGAGATCTTTCCATAATGTTGTCAGACTCAGAACTTTTAGTGGACTCTGACTGACTCTGAACATTTTGTCCCGTAGGGTTACATTACAGCCTGGTTTACAGCTGCTGGTTACAGCATTCTGAATCAATACTGGACCAGTTTCAAAGATATTTGTTGACATTAGTCCTTTTGACACCAATGCATGGGGAAAGTTAGGGTCCCGGTTGAATGACCCTTTAAAAAAGGTGAATTTACGTTGAAAGACGAGAGGAACAAACTGATGGACGTTGTTTTTGGATGCAGGAGGGACTCGAGGGACAGGTACTGGAGGAACGGCGACCTGGAGGCGTACGGAGAGCACGGTTACTACAGCAGAGAGGAGGACAACGATAGCATCAGCTCCAGAGACAGGTACACACTCACACTCACACACACACACAGTCACACACACACACACACACACACACACACACACACACACACAGTCACACACACACACACACAGTCTCACACACACACACACGCAGGCACGCACACACAAAGACACGCATACACAGACACACACACACACACACACACTCACACACAGTCTCACACACACACACACACACTCTCACACACACTCACACACTCAGACACTCATACAGACACACACAACCACGCACGCATGCAGTCACACACACACACACGCAGTCTCACACACACACACACACACACACACACACACACACACACACACAGTCACACACACAGTCACACACACAGACACACTGACACACTCATACAGACACACACACACACACAAGCACGCACGCACGCACGCAGTCACACACACACACGCAGTCACACACACAAACACACACACACAGTCACACACAGTCTCACACACACATACTACGCACACACACACACACACAGTTACACACACACACACACACTCACTCACAGTCACACACACGCACGCACACACAAAGTTACACACACACGAGCACACACACATACTCACACACACACACACACACACACAGCACGCACGCACACATGTTGCTAGACAATCCTATAACTGTGTGTGTCTGTGCGTGTGCGTCGTGCATGCGTGCGTGCGTGCATTTGCGTGTGTGTGTGTGTGTTTCTGTGCGTGCGTGTGTGTGTGTGTTTCTGTGCGTGTGTGTGTGTGTCTGTGCATGTGTGCATGCGTGCGTGCATTTGCGTGTGTGTGTGTTTCTGTGCGTTCGTGTGTGTGTGTGTGTGTGTGTGTGTGTCTGCAGACACCGCCCTGACGAGCTTCCTCTGTACAGAGACCACTACGATGGCCACGCCCCCTACACCAACAGTAGCTATGGTAACGGATACAGCGAGGCAAGGAGGACGACCAGGAGACGCTTACTTCCTGCCACGCCCACAGGTGAGAACATACTAGGGGCGGGAATCACCAGAGGCCTCACGATACGATATCGTCACGATACTGTACTCTAATACTGTATCTGAAGTCTCTTTTATATAGACCTTAGTGGTCCCTCTAATACTGTATCTGAAGTCTCTTTTATATAGACCTTAGTGGTCCCTCTAATACTGTATCTGAAGTCTCTTTTATATAGACCTTAGTGGTCCCCTAATACTGTATCTGAAGTCTCTTTTATATAGACCTTAGTGGTCCCCTAATACTGTATCTGAAGTCTCTTTTATATAGACCTTAGTGGTCCCCTAATACTGTATCTGAAGTCTCTTTTATATAGACCTTAGTGGTCCCCTAATACTGTATCTGAAGTCTCTTTTATATAGACCTTAGTGGTCCCCTAATACTGTATCTGAAGTCTCTTTTATATAGACCTTAGTGGTCCCCTAATACTGTATCTGAAGTCTCTTTTATATAGACCTTAGTGGTCCCCCTAATACTGTATCTGAAGTCTCTTTTATATAGACCTTAGTGGTCCCTCTAATACTGTATCTGAAGTCTCTTTTATATAGACCTTAGTGGTCCCTCTAATACTGTATCTGAAGTCTCTTTTATATAGACCTTAGTGGTCCCTCTAATACTGTATCTGAAGTCTCTTTTATATAGACCTTAGTGGTCCCCTAATACTGTATCTGAAGTCTCTTTTATATAGACCTTAGTGGTCCCCTAATACTGTATCTGAAGTCTCTTTTATATAGACCTTAGTGGTCCCCCTAATACTGTATCTGAAGTCTCTTTTATATAGACCTTAGTGGTCCCCTAATACTGTATCTGAAGTCTCTTTTATATAGACCTTAGTGGTCCCCTAATACTGTATCTGAAGTCTCTTTTATATAGACCTTAGTGGTCCCCTAAT
>CM046793.1:2887207-2902207 GCA_025617405.1 Perca schrenkii
CCCCTAATACTGTATCTGAAGTCTCTTTTATATAGACCTTAGTGGTCTCCTAATACTGTATCTGAAGTCTCTTTTATATAGACCTTAGTGGTCCCCTAATACTGTATCTGCCTAATGTCAATAATTTTAACTACTGCACAATACTTCACATATATTCCTCCTCCAGTCATACCACTCCCCACATCTTATTTAATTGGGTTATTGCCAAGGGAATGAATGAAGTAACATCTGATTTTAGTGAAGTAATGTCTGATTTTAACCCAAAACTACCCCTTTTCTAAACCTAACTAAGTAGTTATGGGTGCCTAAACCTAACCAAACATTCTGGTCAGATCTTGTTGGTATATAGTAGGTCTAGCGGTTGCTTACCAATGATTTTTCCACAGGTTTTTAACAACCTTCCCCAATTTATTCCTATGGGTGATTTTTGAATGTCTCTTGTTATTGCAGCTCCTCCTCCGTACAGAGCGTACACCACGCTCAGAGTTCCCTCACAGCTCGGCGCTCAGCTCTCCGACAAACGAGGATCGGCCGACAGTCTGGTGGAGGCGGTGAGGAAACCATTATCGATCCATTACTGAGGCTGCATTTACATTGCTGCTTTTTGGTTTAAAAAAACGAAATGCATTCTCATGAACGGGCTCGTATGATATCCTACGAAAGGTTGTGCACACTAAAACCTTAGATATTATACAAAAAACTAGGAGACCCCCACAACAAGGAACTCACTCCGAACTCGTAAAATATGCACGTTTGGGCAGTGGCTGTCAGCATCAGATACGATGAAAAACAACCCAAGTGCCTGCTAATCAAGAAAAAAAAGTCTCTTTTATATAGACCTTAGTGGTCCCCTAATACTGTATCTGAAGTCTCTATTATATAGACCTTAGTTGTCCCCTAATACTGTATCTGAAGTCTCTTTTATATAGACCTTAGTGGTCCCCTAATACTGTATCTGAAGTCTCTTTTATATAGACCTTAGTGGTCCCCTAATACTGTATCTGAAGTCTCTTTTATATAGACCTTAGTGGTCCCCTAATACTGTATCTGAAGTCTCTTTTATATAGACCTTAGTGGTCCTCTAATACTGTATCTGAAGTCTCTTTTATATAGACCTTAGTGGTCCTCTAATACTGTATCTGAAGTCTCTTTTATATAGACCTTAGTGGTCCTCTAATACTGTATCTGAAGTCTCTTTTATATAGACCTTAGTGGCCTTGACCATCTGCTACTTTGCCCGAATGCATATTATTGTTAAAAAACCTGAAAAGTGACATTTTCATGCCATGGGACCTTTAACCTAACTGCGTAAAAAATGATGCCAATAGTTCCGACCCAGCGCGTTTAGATAAAGTGCGTTATATGACGCTAAAGGAGACGTTTAGCGTCATATAACAAACGCCAAAGGCACCTGACCAAGCGCCCGTATTTTTTCGCGATGGGAGTGAGAATGTGTTGGACCTCTGGCAGTTGCTAGCTGTTTAAGCCGCTACCGAGCTTAGTGACGCTGGCTCTGCTGCTCCGCATGGTGCTCCGTCAGGTCAGGGGTAGTTGGTGGTTCAGTTACCCCAGAATAGGTGACTGTGCACCGGGTACAGAGCACCGCGAGCTGCTGGTCATTTCGGCTTAGATTAGGGTTAAGTTTACGCAAGAAAAAGTTAGCGTTATTCGGCAACGAAAGTTGGATTTTGGCATAGTGCTGTATACTGCTACCTATAATTTAACGGCTAGTTAAGTTTAGGAAAAGATCGTGGTTTGTATTAAAAACAATCCCAAGGAACACGCATTTCCTGGGTGAAAGTCTTTAGTTTGCCTACTGTTCTGTGTTATTTACTGTAATATTTCACTGGTAATAAGACCGAAATAATATTATTAAAATAAAAAAATTCATACCATGATAACAGCTAAATAAATGTTGATAGATGTAGCGTTTATAGTTTTAAATAAATCAATAATCAATCAATAAACAACAAAGCAATCCAGCTTCCCTGGCCGAAATAGACCGAAATAATAACATTAAAAGAAATACATATAATCTGTGATAAGATCTGGTGAATAACAGCGATTATTGGGCTAAAAATACCAATAATATCAAAGCTGTATCAAGCTTCTCTGCTGCAGCCCGACTGACAGAAAGATTCGTGCTGTGATCATGAAAGATGGTTCCCATTGAAATACATTAGTTTAAAAAACGTGAGCCCAACACGTAAATCTTCACAATATCATGATGGTATCACGTTCTAATAGATTTATTTTCGTTATGCCATCACGAAAATTATACGAATTACAGTGCTTAACTTTTCGTAGCTTTTCGAACATATGGTTCATTAGAATGAGCTGAAAAAAGGAATATCTTCTGCTACGTTTCCCCCTCTCATTCCCCCTGCTCTGGCTCGTCCCCATCTCATTCCCCCTGCTCTGGTGTTTCCCCCTCTCATTCCCCCCTGCTCTGGCGTTTGCCCCTCTCATTCCCCCTGTTCTGGTGTTTGCCCCTCTCATTCACCCTGCTCTGGTGTTTCCCCCCTCTCATTCCCCCTGCTCTGGCGCGTCCCCTTCTCATTCCCCCTGCTCTGGCGTTTCCCCCTCTCATTCCCCATGCTCTGGTGTTTCCCCCCTCTCATTCCCCGTGCTCCGGTGTTTCCCCCTCTCATTCCCCCTGTTCTGGTGTTTCCCCTCTCATTCCCCCTGCTCTGGTGTTTCCCTCTCTCATTCCCCCTGCTCTGGCGTTTTCCCCTCTCATTCCCCCCTGCTCTGGCGTTTCCCCCATCGCATTCCCCCTGCTCTGGTGTTTCCCCCTATCATGCCCCCCTGCTCTGGCGTTTCGCCCCTCTCATTCCCCCCTGCTCTGGTGTTTCCCCTCTCATTCCCCTGCTCTGGCGTTTCCCCTCTCATTCCCCCTGCTCTGGCGTTTTCCCCCTCTCATTCCCCCCTGCTCTGGCGTTTCCCCCTGTCAGTCCCCTGCTCTGGCGTTTCCCCTCTCATTCCCCCCTGCTCTGGCGTTTCCCCTTCTCATTCCCCCTGCTCTGGTGTATGCCCCTCTCATTCCCCCTGCTCTGGTGTTTGCCCTCTCATTCCAGCTACTCCGGCGTTTCCCCTTCTCATTCCCCCTCCTCTGGTGTATGCCCCTCTCATTCCCTCTGCTCTGTTGTTTCCCCCTCTCATTCCCCCCTGCTCTGGCATTTCCCCCTCTCTTTCCCCCTGCTCTTGCGCTCTCATTCCCCCCTGCTCTGGCGTTTGCCCCTCTCATTCCCCCCTGCTCTGGCATTTCCCCCTCTCATTCCCCCCTACTCTGGTGTTTTCCCCCTCTCATTCCCCCCTGCTCTGGTGTTTCCCCCTCTCATTCCCCCTGCTCTGGTGTTTCCCCCTCATATTACGGAGATCACTTTTGGCTCAAAACTCCACTTAAAAACCAAAACGTATCGGTGTAAATGTGGCCTGATATTGATCGGTAACTTACGGTCAGATATTGATCGATAACTTACGGTCAGATATTGATCGGTAACTTACGGTCAGATATTGATCGTAACTTACGGTCAGACATTGATCGGTAACTTACAGTCAGACATTGATCGGTAACTTACGGTCAGATATTGATCGGTAACTTACGGTCAGATATTGATCGGTAACTTACGGTAAGTTACGGTCAGACATTGATCGGTAACTTACGGTAAGTTACGGTCAGACATTGATCGGTAACTTACGGTCAGATATTGATCGGTAACTTACGGTAAGTTACGGTCAGATATTGATCAGTAAGTTACGGTAAGTTACGGTCAGACATTGATCGGTAGCTTACGGTAAGTTACAGTCAGACATTGATTGGTAACTTACAGTCAGACATTGATCGGTAACTCACGGTCAGATATTGATCGGTAACTTACGGTAAGTTACGGTCAGACATTGATCGGTAACTTACGGTCAGACATTGATCAGTAACTTACGGTCAGATATTGATCGGTAACTTACGATCAGACATTAATCGGTAACTTACAGTCAGACATTGATCGGTAACTCACGGTCAGATATTGACCGGTAACTTACGGTAAGTTATGGTCAGACATTGATCGGTAACTTACGGTCAGATATTGATCGGTAACTTACGGTCAGATATTGATCGGTAACTTACGGTCAGACATTGATCGGTAACTTACGGTCAGATATTGATCGGTAACTTACGGTCAGACATTGATTGGTAACTTACAGTCAGACATTGATCGGTAACTTACAGTCAGATATTGATCTGTAACTTACGGTAACTTACGGTCAGATATTGATCAGTAACTTACGGTAAGTTACGGTCAGACATTGATCGGTAACTTATGGTAAGTTACGGTCAGACATTGATTGGTAACTTACAGTCAGACATTGATCGGTAACTCACGGTCAGATATTGATCGGTAACTTACGGTAAGTTACGGTCAGACATTGATCGGTAACTTACGGTCAGATATTGATCGGTAACTTACGGTCAGACATTGATCGGTAACTTACGGTCAGATATTGATCGGTAACTTACGGTCAGATATTGATCGGTAACTTACGGTAAGTTACGGTCAGACATTGATCGGTAACTTACGGTCAGATATTGATCGGTAACTTACGGTCAGATATTGATCGGTAACTTACGGTAAGTTACGGTCAGACATTGATCGGTAACTTACGGTCAGATATTGATCGGTAACTTACAGTCAGACATTGATCGGTAACTCACGGTCAGATATTGATCAGTAACTTACGGTAAGTTACGGTCAGACATTGATCGGTAACTTACGGTCAGATATTGATCGGTAACTTACGGTCAGACATTGATCGGTAACTTACGGTCAGATATTGATCGGTAACTTACGGTCAGATATTGATCGGTAACTTACGGTAAGTTACGGTCAGACATTGATCGGTAACTTACGGTCAGATATTGATCGGTAACTTACGGTCAGATATTGATCGGTAACTTACGGTAAGTTACGGTCAGACATTGATCGGTAACTTACGGTCAGATATTGATCGGTAACTTACAGTCAGACATTGATCGGTAACTTACGGTCAGATATTGATCGATAACTTACGGTCAGATATTGATCGGTAACTTACGGTCAGACATTGATCGGTAACTTACGGTCAGATATTGATCGGTAACTTACGGTAACTTACGGTCAGATATTGATTGGTAAGTTACGGTCAGATATTGATCAGTAAGTTACGGTCAGACATTGATCGGTAACTTACGGTCAGACATTGATCGGTAACTTAACTCACGGTCAGATATTGATCGGTAACTTACGGTCAGACATTGATCGGTAACTTACGATCAGACATTGATCGGTAACTTACGGTCAGACATTGAACGGTAACTTACGGTAAGTTATGGTCAGACATTGATCGGTAACTTACGGTAAGTTACGGTCAGACATTGATCGGTAACTTACGGTCAGACATTGATCGGTAACTTACGGTCAGACATTGATCGGTAATTTACGGTCAGATATTGATCGGTAACTGACGGTCAGACATTGATCGGTTACTTACGGTCAGACATTGATCGGTAACTTACGGTCAGACATTGATCGGTAACTTACGGTCAGACATTGATCGATTGATCGGTAACTTACGGTCAGATATTGATCGGTAACTTTCGGTCAGACAGCCGTCACTGAGTCTTTGTTCTTATCGGCAGGTTCTGATCTCCGAGGGTCTCGGCCTTTACGCTCGGGATCCCAAGTTTGTGGCGTTTGCGAAGCGGGAGATCGCCGACGCGTGTCACATGACGGTGGACGAGATGGAGTCGGCCGCCAGCGACCTGCTCGGCACGGGCAGCCACGGTTTCCTCGGCAATGCCGCCGCGGACCCGGGCGCGCTCTATAGCGACGAGGAGCCAATCAGAACCGGCCGCGACGAGGACGAGCTGGCCGACGAGATGACCTGTGTGACGTCATTCTGATGGGCTGATGCTCTGGACCAATCAGAGATGAGACTGAGATAGACAGACATCAGTGATTGACAGGACATTGGACCAATCAGATATGAGATACTGAGATAGATAGACATCAGTGATTGACAGGACATTGGACCAATCAGATATGAGACTGAGATAGATAGACATCAGTGATTGACAGGACATTGGACCAATCAGATATGAGACTGAGATAGATAGACATCAGTGATTGACAGGACATTGGACCAATCAGATATGAGACTGAGATAGATAGACATCAGTGATTGACAGGACAATGGACCAATCGGGTGACAGGACAGAGAGGAGGGCGGGGTTTAATCTAAAGTGATATTGACTGACGAGATTTGTGGAAAAAAACGATGGAAAATGGCCGCCAGCAGAGTGTGACTCAGCGCTGTCGTGTCGTCAGGTGGTTAGGTCGTTACCGTGGTGAACGCTGCTAAGCTGCACAGAATCACACTTTACCCACAATGCATTGATGGCAGTTTTACACGTTGTGTTGTCATTTTATTATTTATAATTCTCCGACATGAGGAAACATGAACAGATTTAGGCCCAACAGTTATCGTCAACAAGCTAAACACAGATTAGCATTGTGCCGTAACTGATTAGCTTGAAACGTCAATTGCATCCTCTACCTCAAAATATAACGTTGCAACAAGCTAGCTCAAAACTAGCCGCTCACACAGCCGTGTTAGCTTGTTTTGTGGAATTTAACACGATTTGTTTATGTTAGCATTACCAGTAGCAGGGCAGCTAGCTGCTAGAACACATCTACACCAACAACTATAAAGCTGTCGGACACTAATGAAGCAACCTAGCTAACAGATAATAGCCAGCTACATTGCTATGTAAGCTAATGTTGCATTTGTTCTGTAGTTGGCAGCCTGCCAGTGTTTAATGTTACTTCAGATGTTACTTCAAGCCATTTGCGATGTTTACATGCACACTAATACTGATATTCCAGTATTATTCAGACTATTCTGAATTCATTTTCATTAGCAATGTACACATCTTAGTAGGAATATTGTTTCTTTTGGAGTATGGGGCAAAAATCTGAATATTTTGTGCATGTAAATGTCTGTAAACACGTTTTGTTACAGTGACTAACAAGTTTACATACACATTACAAAGTTAAAATGCTCCTATTGGCTCGTGCACAGCGCATGCACACTATGCTTGTTACACACACAGGGACACACAGCAGCACACACACACACACACACACACACACACACACACACACACACACACACACACATGCACACACAGCAGCACACACACATGCAGAAGATTACAAATAAAAATATTACGGTGCAAATCCTCCATCATAACAGCAATGCTCCAAGGTCCAAACGCGCCTGGCTTTTAAAGGGAATGGGAGATGATCTCTGATTGGTTGATTGCATGTTACGCCCAAAACACACCTCTGATTAATGAAGACACTTAGGACAACCCTTTAGAACCTTTTTACCGCCGTTAAACTAGCAAAAGTGGATCTGGACACGCCACAAACACACCTGCACCAGGCCCTTACATCGTTAAGATAGGGCCCTACATGTCAATTATTTCCGTTAACAGCGTGAATAAATGCACGGATGTGTTCAGTGTGATTCCGTCAGCTGACGTTTACATGTCCTGGAGGTAAATGTCCACAGGGGCGTTTTTGGGGACAGGAGGGATCCCTCTGCTTCCCAGCATTGGACGCTTGATGGGTTCGCCTCCAGTAGTTATCACTTACTCTCAAATGAAACATAAGAGACTCTTAACTTTGTGAGCAGATTTCTAGAAATGTGAAAATTACTCTGAGCCAAACTGTTTTATAAATATTAATTTTGTGTTGTGTGTGTCTCCTGGAAAAACCCCATGTAGATGAGCAGAAGTGGCTGCTGCATCACTCATTTTAATTTCCTTTTTTAATCGCTTCTCATTGAAGACTTTGGCTCATGTGCATTTATCCCATGAGAGCAGTGGTGAAGAAACTGACGGGCAAAGACAACCGTGACGGCTGCACCTGATTGGACGAACATTTCACACGCATGATGGCTCGTTTGGAAAACTTTGGCTGTGTTCCAAATCTCATACTTTTTCTTTTTACTTTCAGTACGTAGAGCAGCTGCCTTAACAAAGTGCGTACTGTTGCGTGCAGTGTGCATACGATTGGGACATTCTTCACAACATTGCTCCATGAACTTTGACCCTCTTGATCACATATGCTGCGCAAAGGATTGTGGATCATAATAGCTAGCTAAAGCATGCTGGCTTACATACTACAAAATCGGACCAAATGCAGTGGGACATCCTGGGCTGAATCTCGCTTCTCTTATTTGATATTTCGTCGCTCCTTGGTTGAACCGGAAGTCGTAAAGGCCGTCTCAAAGCTCTTATTCCTGCCCTGAGGGCTGACGAGAGAGGATGGAGGAGGGATCTCTGAGGAGCTATGAGTGAGGATAAAGGAGGGATCTCTGAGGAGCTATGAGTGAGGATGGAGGAGGGATCTCTGAGGAGCTATGAGTGAGGATGGAGGAGGGATCTCTGAGGAGCTATGAGTGAGGATGGAGGAGGGATCTCTGAGGAGCTATGAGAGAGGATGGAGGAGGGATATCTGAGGAGCTATGAGAGAGGATGGAGGAGGGATCTCTGAGGAGCTATGAGTGAGGATGGAGGAGGGATATCTGAGGAGCTATGAGTGAGGATGGAGGAGGGATCTCTGAGGAGCTATGAGAGAGGATAGAGGAGGGATCTCTGAGGAGCTATGAGTGAGGACAAGGGCGTAAATCTGATCTAACAGTAGGGGGGGACAATAAACATAAAATTTCTGAAGAGCAATTTTTGAAGGGGACACAAATAATACAGCCACAATTATACTCGTAGAAGACATGCGTCCACAGAGGAAAGCCTTAATACTATCATTAGTGTAGCATGGAGACTGTACCATTATCCTTCTCTTTAGTGTAGCATGGAGACTGTACCATTATCCTTCTTTTCATTAGTGTAGCATGGAGACTGTACCATTATCCTTCTTTTCATTAGTGTAGCATGGAGACTGTACCATTATCCTTCTTTTCATTAGTGTAGCATGGAGACTGTACCATTATCCTTCTTTTCATTAGTGTAGCATGGAGACTGTACCATTATCCTTCTTTTCATTAGTGTAGCATGGAGACTGTACCATTATCCTTCTTTTCATTAGTGTAGCATGGAGACTGTACCATTATCCTTCTTTTCAGTGTTTCTCTTGATTAAATAAAAAAGATCTTGCGTCCTCAACATACATATTAGGTTATGTCTGGGACAGAGGATATATACTTAACTGATCAGCCACTTAATTTCATATTGATCAGAAAACAACTGTAGATCTCCAAAATTAACCCTAATATAAGTTCACACACTGTAAGGCTTATCGCCGTGGTAACGTTAGTTGTAGTGGGTGCATTTCTATCCAACAAGCTAGGTAACGTTACACTATATTACACTAACATAGCGAACTTTTTTGTCATGACTAATTCATTAATTACTCAGCATCATTTCTATATGAGAAAAGAAAAACTTAATCTGATGTTTAATGTGAATAAGACAGCTTTGAACCGTCTACTTACTACATTCCTGTCACTACCGATGGGACTGTCACCGTGAGTGTAGCGCAGATCCTAAAGCATGCAGTGGACCAAACCACTCTGAGGCAAGGGAGGGGGGACTCAAAATGTTTCTAAACTTAAAAAGCACTTTTTGGGGTTTGTATTGTTTTACTGCTTACACAGATATTTAAGTGTACATCATTATGTTATTTACAATACTCAGCATTGTTTTAATGATATTTCTAGGGGGGGACAACCCTTAGATGGGGGGGGTCGTGACCCCCCCGACCCCCCTGGGATTTACGCCCTTGAGTGAGGATAAAGGAGGGATCTCTGAGGAGCTATGAGAGAGGATAGAGGAGAGATCTCTGAGGAGCTATGAGTGAGGATACAGAGAGCAGCCTTCCTGAACTCCGCCCACACAGCCGAGGGAAGGGAAGCAAGTGAAGGAAACGTGGATGCTTTCAACAAACTACGTATTGGGACGTACTGTACTAAATCTTTTCTGGCCTACTAAATAGTATGGTAGTATGAGTATTGGAACGCAGGGTTTTTTCTTATTTTATGAAAATAGTGTTTCTTAAAACATTTTACGCGAGAAATAAGCTACAGTTGATGAATCTGAGTCTTTATTTTAGATCGACAAAGGTCAGTTTAAAGGATTTTTCAGGAGTTTCGAGGCACCTGATTTGCATAAAGTAGCCTGGACTTAACTTTATGCAAATGAGTAGCGGGAAACTCAACGCATCGTCAGTTAAAAAAAATAAAAAGCTGCGATGCAACCACAATGCATTGCGTGGCTGCTTAGGTAGACATTGCATAGGAAAGTGTGGAAAACGCGCTCCCTGTGAGTGTGTATCAGAGGTTGCGGCTGAGTTTTTGTATCGGGATCTCCGATGTATTTTAATGCTTTAATTTTAACGATGCTTTGAACTCTCTGCTCTGTGGCTCGTAGAGCAGCATGCAGGACAATATTTCAAATCGTATATTAATGTGTATTTCCATTCTCATAAATGAAGGTGGTCAGACGATGGACTGAAAAGACCTTTTTTTGGCTTTCTGTTTGTTTTTTATCGGACAGGATATTGGACATGTGCTCTGTGTGTTCAGTTCAGCATTTCTCTTTTGTTTTTTTTTAAATGTTTGATATTTTTTATTCTAACAGAGAGAATTGGATTTTTTTGGGGGGGTTTGTTTGATTCTCGACAGCAGACAGTCTGGTTGATGTTCATCTCTTGTCTGAATCTGCGTGTTTTCCCTTTCCACTTTTTTGGTTTTTTCACTTCCAGCAGTTTTGGACAGTTTCCCAGCAGTTAAGGGCTTTTCAAATCCACTCTTGGACTCCCTCCCCCCCCCCAAAAAAAAACCCTCCTCAAGTTGTTGAGAACTGCCGCGTTCAGCTGAGAAACAACTCTGTCTGAACCCTCTTTTACCTCAAAATAAAAACTGAAAACAAGCTGTTGTTTGACTCCTCCATGTTCTCATTTTTTTTTGACTCCTCTCCACTCATTTTTTTCTGTTCAGTCTGTGAACGGCTCACAAGAGTTTACTTTATTTAAGCAGGTAAACCGATATGAGAACAAATTCTCGTTTGCAACAACGACCTGGCCAAGATAAAGCACAAACGTGCAAGACAACGTAGAGTTAAAAACGCAAAATATAAACACAAAAAAATACAGTAAAGAATTCTACAAAAATACAGATTTAAATCAAGAGTCGATTTAATATACAGTTTGTGCAAAGTGATGTCTAAGTGGTCTGGCAGTAACGCAACAATTAGTCAGTCACCTAGTCAGTCAGTCAGTCACTTAGTTAGTTAGTTGGTCAATCAGTCAGTCACTTAATTAGTTAGTTAGTCAGTCAGTCAATCCTGGACCCCATGTTAAAGATCTATGGTCTCATCATCTTCAGCTGGAGACTTGTAGTCGTTATATTGTCGGCTAGTTTACTTTAGAATCAAACATCAGATTTTAGAAACTACATGTGTTCTGTGTGGAGTAATCTTAATGTGTAAAGTAACTAGTAACTAAAGTAACTAGTAACTAAAGCTGGAACAGATGAATGTAGTGGAGTAACTAAAGTAACTAGTAACTAAAGCTGTAACAGATGAATGTAGTGGAGTAACTAAAGTAACTAGTAACTAAAGTAACTAGTAACTAAAGCTGTAACAGATGAATGTAGTGGAGTAACTAAAGTAACTAGTAACTAAAGCTGTAACAGATGAATGTAGTGGAGTAACTAAAGTAACTAGTAACTAAAGCTGTAACAGATGAATGTAGCGGAGTAACTAAAGTAACTAGTAACTAAAGTAACTAGTAACTAAAGCTGGAACAGATGAATGTAGTGGAGTAACTAAAGTAACTAGTAACTAAAGCTGGAACAGATGAATGTAGTGGAGTAACTAAAGTAACTAGTAACTAAAGCTGTAACAGATGAATGTAGCGGAGTAACTAAAGTAACTAGTAACTAAAGCTGGAACAGATGAATGTAGTGGAGTAACTAAAGTAACTAGTAACTAAAGCTGGAACAGATGAATGTAGTGGAGTAACTAAAGTAACTAGTAACTAAAGCTGGAACAGATGAATGTAGTGGAGTAACTAAAGTAACTAGTAACTAAAGCTGTAACAGATGAATGTAGCTGAGTAACTAAAGTAACTAGTAACTAAAGCTGTAACAGATGAATGTAGTGGAGTAACTAAAGTAACTAGTAACTAAAGCTGGAACAGATGAATGTAGTGGAGCAACTAAAGTAACTAGTAACTAAAGCTGGAACAGATGAATGTAGTGGAGCAACTAAAGTAACTAGTAACTAAAGCTGGAACAGATGAATGTAGTGGAGCAACTAAAGTAACTAGTAACTAAAGCTGGAACAGATGAATGTAGTGGAGCAACTAAAGTAACTAGTAACTAAAGCTGTAACAGATGAATGTAGTGGAGTAACTAAAGTAACTAGTAACTAAAGCTGGAACAGATGAATGTAGCGGAGTAACTAAAGTAACTAGTAACTAAAGCTGGAACAGATGAATGTAGCGGAGTAACTAAAGTAACTAGTAACTAAAGCTGGAACAGATGAATGTAGCGGAGTAACTAAAGTAACTAGTAACTAAAGCTGTAACAGATGAATGTAGTGGAGTAACTAAAGTAACTAGTAACTAAAGCTGGAACAGATGAATGTAGTAGAGTAACTAAAGTAACTAGTAACTAAAGCTGGAACAGATGAATGTAGCGGAGTAACTAAAGTAACTAGTAACTAAAGCTGGAACAGATGAATGTAGTAGAGTAACTAAAGTAACTAGTAACTAAAGCTGGAACAGATGAATGTAGTGGAGTAACTAAAGTAACTAGTAACTAAAGCTGGAACAGATGAATGTAGTGGAGTAACTAAAGTAACTAGTAACTAAAGCTGTAACAGATGAATGTAGCGGAGTAACTAAAGTAACTAGTAACTAAAGCTGTAACAGATGAATGTAGCGGAGTAACTAAAGTAACTAGTAACTAAAGCTGTAACAGATGAATGTAGTGGAGTAAAAAGTCCAATATTTCTCTCTGAAATGTAGCGGAGTAGAAGTAGAAAGTAACATGAAAAGAAAAGACTCAAGTAAAAGTACAAGTACCTCAACATTTGGTACTGGAGTAAATGTACTTAGTTACTTTGTACATTCCACAGCTGGATACATGTGTGTGTGTGTCTCTGTGTGGGTGTGTATGTGTGCTTGTGTATTTATGTGTGTGTGTATGCATATGTGTGTGTATGTCTGTATGTGTGTATATGTGTGTGTGTGTGTGTGTGTGTGTGTGTGTGTGTGTGTGTGTGTGTGTGTGTGTGTGTGTGTGTGTGTGTGTATATGTATGTGTCTGTGAGTGTGCATTTATATGTGTGTGTATGTGTGTGTGTGTGTGTGTGTGTGTGTGTGTGTGTGTATGTGTGTGTGTATGTGTGTGTGTGTGTGTCGTGTTGTGTGTGTATGTGTTTGTGTGTATATGTATGTCTGTCTGTGTGTGTGTATATGTTTCTGTGTGTGTGTGTGTGTGTGTGTGTCTGTGTGTGTGTATGTGTGTATGTGTGTGTGTGTGTGTGTGTGTGTGTGTGTGTGTGTGTGTGTGTGTGTGTGTGTGTGTGTGTGTGTGTGTATGTCTGTGTGTATATGTATGTCTGTCTGTGTGTGTGTGTGTGTGTGTGTGTGTTTGTGTGTGTGTGTCACACACACACACCAGATCACGTCAGTCTAGTTCACACGTGTCAAACTCAAGGCCCGCGGGCCAAATGCGGCCCCTCGCAGATTTTAATCCGGCCCGCATATCAATTTAGGTTCACAATCAATTTTGGCCCTCCTAGTTTTTGGAGCTTTTTCCTGAAGTTTTTGTCACTTTTGCAGACGCTTTTGGTGCCTTTTCCCAACGTTTTGGGGGCCTTTTCTGGCGTTTTTTCCAATGTTTTTGTTGCTTTTTTCGACATTTTTTGTCGCTTTTTTTCTTTGATGGCTAAGTTAATTTTTGGGGGCTTTATGTCGACCAAACTGTAAGTAAGAATATATGAGACACGCAATATTCCAGTAAAAGATCCTTGACTTTTTCGATGAAATAAAAGCATGTGAATAAACTAAACATGTCTGGCCCTTGATGTGATTCTTAGTTTCCAGTGTGGCCCTCTGGGAAATTGAGTTTGACACCTCTGGTCTTGTTGAACCATTGTACAGTCCAAATGTTTGCTAATAAAAATTATCACCACCACAATGAAACTTTAAATCATTATTTTTCTACCATGAATTTTTTTGTTTTCATATTTTTTTATGTAATTCTTGAATCTATTTGTCAGTAATTTCGTACTTATTCTCATTTTATTAAAACATGTTGTTACATTAACACGTTCTAAATGAATGTTTTCATTCCGTGTGTTCAATAAAGCTGCAACAGCTTCTTAGTTTCTATGTTTACACACTTCAGAGCGTGTCTGTGAACGTCTCAGCGTGACCAATGAAGGGTCCACATCTCGCGAGACTACACCGCCCCTGCGCTCGTGGTTGTCTACGGTGTTGACCTCATCTTCGCGCAGATCTCGCGATGATTGTTCACTGACGGGGTTGGAAATGGAGTCGGAGGGGGCGGGGTGCAGCAGGAGGGAGCAGAGATGTTTGGAGGCTTTTTTTTTAATATAAAATTATTTATTTAAATAAAAATGGCCGCCGTGGAGAGCGGAGAGGAGAGACTGTAAGTGGGTTTTTTTTACATTTTATCGTCCGTTAGAAGCCGCCGTTGCCGTCGCCTCCGACCGTTTACTGTCGTGTGTTTTATTTAAGTAAAAGTGCGTTGTTTTTTACCCCGGCCTGTCTCGGCGGAGCGGGGTTAGCGGGAATACGTCACCAACTTACTGCTAAGTCTGTACTTTAGCTGCTGCTGTAGCCCGGAGCGGAGCAACGGTCGTCGGCTTTAGCTTTAGCCCGCTCTCCGAGCGACGCCGGGCCGCCCTGA
>CM046793.1:2904707-2957207 GCA_025617405.1 Perca schrenkii
GTGTGTTGTGTGTGTCTCTGTGTGTGTATGTATATGTGTGTGTGTCTCTGTGTGTGTGTGTGTGTTTTTTTTTGGGTGGGGGGATTTTTCATTTCATGCACTGAACGAAGAATTGAGTAATTGTGAAAATAATCCGATTGATCGATGATGACGATCAGCAGAATTCAGAGGACGTACCAGATTAAAACTCGCAGATTTCCGTGTATCAATTTAGGTTCCCAAAACACTTGGGCTCGCTAGTTTTTGTCACTTATTCCATCTTTCTGGTCGCTTTTTTTCTATGATGGCTAAGAAACATTTTTTGGGGCTTTATGATAAGGCTGTGCAATTAATCAAAATGTAATCGTGATTATGATTTCTAGGGCTGTGCTCGATTGAAGACTAATCGATTAGTTGATTTAATCGACAGATCTGTAAATCTGAGTTTCTCCACAAAGAGTCGTGCTAAAAGCACCACTTTAATTCTTGTGTTTACCAGGGCTGCCACCTCTTAGTCGATTAGTCGACTAATCTGTCGTTTTGGTCTTAGTCGACTAAGATTTCTTTAGTCCATTAGTCATTTTTTTATGCTTATTCATGCTTAATTACTTATTTCCAAGAAACTTCTGAGCACATTTATGGTAAACACAAGATTTAAAGTGGTGCTTTTGCAGGATTAATTGTGGAGAAACTCAGTTTTACAGATGGTTAATTAACTACATTTATATTGTGCTTTTCTAGTCTTAACCACCTCTCAAAGAGCACAGCTCTGTCAATTAAATCAACTAGTCGACTAAATCCTGTAAGTGTTAGTCGACTAAGAAGTTCTTTAGTCGAGGACAGCACTAGTGTTTACCAGAGATGATCTCGTATGTTTCTTGGAAATAAGTCATTCAGCATGAAAAAAAAGCATCAAACATGACTAATGGACTAAAGAGATCTAAGTTGACTAAGACCAAAACCACCGATTAGTCGACTAATCGACTAACAGGGATCAGCCCTAATGATTTCGGCTCCCAATGATCACAAAACCAGAGTAATCGAGAAAAACTATTATTTTCCTCATTACGTTTTGCAAGTAAACTCTTATTTCCTCTCGTGTTCTGAATGAAAAGATAAAGTTTAAATAGGAAAAGTATTTAGGTAAATTTCACAGTTGTATGTGTTGATATATTTAACTTTTTCCACAGTTTTTGAAGTTCAATAATTGCATCTCTCCAGAAGTCAACAAGTAATCGTGTTTAAATTATCGTGATTTCATTATTGACCTAAATAATCGTGATTATATTTTTTCCCATAATGGAGCAGCCCTACTTTATGAAGACCACACTATTTGACTTTTTCTCTTAAATAACAGCCAGTCAGTAAACTCCACACGTCTGGCCCTGGTTACACTGATCGTACTTGGAGGAAATCAAACGTATTCAGCCCGTTGGATGTCTTCATCAACGTCATCAGAGTTCAGAGAACTTGAAACTTTGCAGAGAGAAAAATCTATCAACCACAGCGCACGATGTGTCAGCTCCGTAGGTTTTTTTTTATTTATTTATTTTTTTTGTATCATCGTGGGGTGATGTGGTTCAAACAGCTTCCTGTGGGTGCGTTCAGGGACACTGCCAGCGCCTGTAACTCCACACTTCCTGCAGTCGCTTCACACTAATAGTGTCAGCCTGCCTTATTACAAACTAGTCCCTCCACAGCGCTGCGGAGTAAAAAAAAAACGTCTGGCTACACCACAGATGCATTCTGGGATAGGAGAAAAAACAAAAACTCTCTGGGTTGTTCGAATTTCTTAGAAGTGCCCATGTTATGAAAAAAAAAATCTCTTTTTCTAGTGATTTGGGGTGTTATTTTGTGTCTCTGGTACTTCCACACGCATATACACTTGGAAAAACATCCATCACTGGTGTTCTGAGTGAGATATGGTTTCTACGGCACTAGCCAAAACCAGCTGGCTAACCGTAGCATGCTAGCTCGTTCTCAATGACAAAACACTGCTACAACACACACAAATTCACCCTTAACTACAACATAAGTTGTGTAGAACTACTTCCATGTCCCGGTTCAGTTGGAAGTGGAAGTGTGAAGTGTCTCCTCGTTTAGAAGAAGTCTCCCGGCTAATCCTGCCTTGTACAGGCCAAAGTTTGAGAAAAGGCTAGCTAGCTCATGTAGTCTTGGCCTAGCTACTGTGCATGTGCGACTGACTACAAAGATGTTGCAGAAGTTCAGATGTCTCACTCTGTTGCTAAAACAGAGACTAAAATATGGTGTTTTTTGAAAATGAAACCATGTAAACCTATTTTGGTACAACCTTAAAATACAATTATGAACCTGAACATGAGCAGAATATGGGCGCTTTAAAGGAACACGCCGACTTATTGGGAATTTATCTTATTCACCGTAACCCCCAGAGTAAGACAAGTCCATACATACCCTTCTCATCTCCGTGCGTGCTGTAACGCTGTCTGACGGTTCCAGCATTAGCTTAGCCTAGCACAGATCCTGCAGGTAACTGGTTCCAACTAGCCTACTGCTCCGAATTGTGACAAAAGTGACAAAATAACTCCAACATGTTCCTATTTACATGTTGTGATTTGTAGAGTCACAGCGTGTACAAAAAACAACGTAACATGAGACACAGCCGTCTTCTAACAGCAAACAAACCGGGAACTATATTCTCAGACAGGCTTGCTGCGAGCATATCACTCCGCCCAAGTACTATATTCTTCCACCTGAGAATATAGTTCCCGGTTTGTTTACAGTTAGAAGACGGCTGTGTCTCATGTTACGTTGTTTTTTGTACACGCTGTGACTCTATAAATCACAACATGTAAATAGGAACATGTTGGAGTTATTTTGTCACGTATTGGGAGCAGTAGGATTACTGGAACCATTCACCTGCAGGATCTGTGCTGGCCTGATGCCGCTGGAGCCGTCAGACAGCATTACAGCACACATGGAGATGAGAAGGGTCTGTATGGACTTGTCTAACTCTGGGGGTTACGGTGAATAAGATAAATTCCTAGTAAGTCGGCGTGTTCCTTTGAACCAATCAGAACGGTCTTGGGCGGTGCTAAGCTCCAGACGCAGCGACACTGGGGGCTCTGCTAAATAGCCTCGGGAAGGAACTTGTTTCGGAGGAACGTTTTGCACCCCGCAGAAGAAAACTCCTCATAGGATATTAAAGGGATACTTCACCGATTAGCATTAAGCTTTATATCAGCAGGAACACGGCAGTGTTTTCGAATGACCGTGCTTCCCTCCCTCATGTCCCCCCTGAGACGACAGATAGCTCCGATGATGCAAAAATTGTCATTTTGCATCATCGGAGGCTTTTTGGGGCCAGAGGCTAGTAGGGCTGCCACTTCTTAGTCGATTACTCGACTAATCTGTCGTTTTGGTCTTAGTCGACTAAGATTTCTTTAGTCGATTAGTCATTTTTTATGCTTATTCATGCTTAATTACTTATTTCCAAGAAACTTCTGAGCACATTTATGGTAAACACAAGATTTAAAGTGGTGCTTTTGCAGGATTAATTGTGGAGAAACTCAGTTTTACAGATGGTTAATTAACTACATTTATATTGTGCTTTTCTAGTCTTAACCACCTCTCAAAGAGCACAGCTCTGTCGATTAAATCAACCAATCGATTAGTCGACTAAATCCTATAAGTGTTAGTCGACTAAGAAGTTCTTTAGTCGAGGACAGCCCTAGAGGCTAGAGACTACAGCCCCCCCCCCAAAAAAAAACAAAAAGTAAAAAAATAATTAAGTAAATAAACAAAAAAAAGCCTCCAATGATGCAAAATGACGATTTCTGATATATCGACTCAGTATCGTTGTTATATTCGTTATAATAGGCGCCAGGTTGACCGTGATGTAATGGTTGACAGTAGAGATGGCCCGATACCACTATTTTGCTTCCCGATACCGATTCTGATACCTGAACTAGCGTATCGGCATCAGTCCGATACAGTGTGTCATATATTGTTATGTACGGCGATCTCTACCCCTGTATGGACGCGATGATGTATATGGTTTATACTACTCGTATGGATGTGATATGATGACCAGCTGTTTTACTATCCCTGTACGGATCTGATATGATACATAACAGCTGTACTACTACCATCCGATACCAGTGTGTCATATGATATGATATGTATAACAGCTGTATACTACTATCCCTGTATGGATGTGATATGATGTATAACAGCTGTATACTACTATCCCTGTATGGATGTGATATGATGTATAACAGCTGTATACTACTATCCCTGTATGGATGTGATATGATATATAACAGCTGTATACTACTATCCCTGTATGGATGTGATATGATGTATAACAGCTGTATACTACTATCCCTGTATGGATGTGATATGATGTATAACAGCTGTATACTACTATCCCTGTATGGATGTGATATGATATATAACAGCTGTATACTACTATCCCTGTATGGATGTGATATGATGTATAACAGCTGTATACTACTATCCCTGTATGGATGTGATATGATATATAACAGCTGTATACTACTATCTCTGTATGGATGTGATATGATATATAACAGCTGTATACTACTATCTCTGTATGGATGTGATATGATGTATAACAGCTGTATACTACTATCTCTGTATAGATGTGATATGATGTATAACAGCTGTATACTACTATCTCTGTATGGATGTGATATGATATATAACAGCTGTATACTACTATCTCTGTATGGATGTGATATGATATATAACAGCTGTATACTACTATCTCTGTATAGATGTGATATGATGTATAACAGCTGTATACTACTATCCCTGTATGGATGTGATATGATGTATAACAGCTGTATACTACTATCTCTGTATGGATGTGATATGATATATAACAGCTGTATACTACTATCACTGTATAGATGTGATATGATATATAACAGCTGTATACTACTATCTCTGTATGGATGTGATATGATATATAACAGCTGTATACTACTATCTCTGTATAGATGTGATATGATATATAACAGCTGTATACTACTATCACTGTATAGATGTGATATGATATATAACAGCTGTATACTACTATCTCTGTATGGATGTGATATGATGTATAACAGCTGTATACTACTATCCCTGTATGGATGTGATATGATTTCTATCTCTGTTGTCTGTCTGGCTCAGGTTAAACTCTTTGTGAAACATGAACAAACACAAACAATGAATGTCGTAGAACTTTCTTTTATTCTCTTTATTTTCTTTTATTTATAACGGAAAAATAACATAAATAAACTACTTAAATGTAGATTTTCTTTAGGGCTTTATTACGTTATATCTGATCGGTGCATAACCTCCAGTACTTCCCGATACCGATACCAGCGTTTTAGGCGGTATCGGAGCCGGTATCGGTATCGGAACATCTGTAGTTGACAGGCATGATGTCATCTGTTTTCCCCCAGAGAGGAGGGAGAGGAGGGAGCTGTCAACCCCCAGCCCCCCCCCGAGAGAGAGACAGGTCCCACAGCAAGACCAAGAAGGCCCGTCGGCGCCATGGCGACCGAGGGGTGGAGCCCGCCGCTGCCGTGCTGCAGCCACAGGCGGGCGCCGAGCCCCCGACCCAGGTGAGGACCATAGACACATACATAATGGACCAACAGACCCCGTTGCTCTGGACGGAGACCAGTGAAGGATGTTAGAAGCACTTTTCCGGTGATCTCTTGCTTTACTGAGCAGCCTCCAACTGACAGAGACAACGTAGATGTGACGTGAGCAACATGTCTGAAAGACAGTTTGGTTGACCCGAAAAAGTGACTGAAACTTAGACATCAAAGATAACAGCGACAAAAACATCCAATACGTTGGAAAAAGTGGCAAAAAAACTTTTAAATTTAAGGGTTTTACATTTTGTTTCTTGACTTTTTTTCAATGCTTTTGACGTTTTTAGACGTTTTTTTCTGTTACTTTGTTTTCAACCCGGCAACCACCAGACTCCATGTAAATAATCAGGACCTTTAGCATCGTAAAACACACTTTATTCCAAGTCGACAGTTGGTTCATCTTTCCACTGTTCCAACAATCACCACTCTGGTTTGGTTTAAATAAACCCTTAATTCACCCATTTCCATGTGGAGATATGCTGGCTCTATACACGCTAAAAGTCCTGATTATTTACATGGAGTCTGGTGGAGACAGAGAGTGTAGGTATATGTAAGGAGATAACATAGGCACAGGCTAATTACTGATCACTAACATGCTAGTTAACATTAGTAATTAAACCTAAATGTAAGTCCAAACTGCCTGTGAGCTTCTCCTGTACTATACGGTAATTCCTCTACTGTGTGACAGTAAGTCTCGTGGTTATGACCCAATCGTTAGCCTATTTTTATAAAAGCGTCTGCTACGGAGCCATAACGTGAGCTACAAGGTAATGGAGCCTTTTATACATTGTTGTGTTTCTTTAGAAATAAACAACGGACAAATAGAGTCTTTAAACGCTTCAGATGTGAAGTTATTCGCAATTAAAGTGACGTCAAAAATAAAATGGCGATCAGTGTAATGCTAACAGGAGGTGATACCTTTGTAGCAACAAAATGGCGCCATCGGAGGTTCGAGTTCTGAAGCGAAGCTAACCCCCCCCTTGGGTGAGGACAGGCGCAGACCTGCGCAGAATCCATTGCCGCCCAATGCATGCTGGGTAGATTTGTGACCGACTCGATTCCCGACTCGCTCGATCAAGGCGGCCGAATGCAAGACCCAGGCGGACCCAGGGGCATGCTGGGAAAGCGCCCGGGTCTCAGCCGATCTAACAGCTGATTGGTTCAGAATCGACTCAGCACGATGACGTTTTATATCAACTTTTAATTGCCATTTGTCTGATTTTTTTTTTAAAGGATTATTCTGTACAGAGTAGGGCTGTGAAATTAATGGAAATGTAATCGTGATTATGATTTTGGCTCCCAATGATCACAAAAAACAGAATAAGTGAGAAAAACAATTATTTACCTCATTAAGTTTTGCAAAGTTAACTCTTATTTCCTCTCGTGCTCTTAATGAAAAAATAAAGTTTAAATAGGAAAAGTATTACGGCTCATTTCACAGTTGAATTTGTCTTTTTCCCTGTTGATTTATTTAACTTTTCCCACTGTTTTATAAGTTATATAATTGCAACATCTTTCCAGAAGTCAACGAGTAATCGTATAGAATATAGACCGAAATTATCGTGATTATATTTTTTTCCCTAATCGAGCAGCCCTAGTACAGAACACGTTGTGTGGCTGATGGGGACGTTTGGACGCTGCCTGCGTGGTGTTTTCTACGTCTTTCCGCACCAGAAAGGTGTCTGACGCGGCGCTGCTAGTCTTGTCTGGATACATAACATAAATACAGTACAGGCCAAAAGTTTGGACACACCTTCTCATTCAATGCGTTTCCTTTTTATTTTCATGACTATTTACATTGTAGATTCTCACTGAAGGCATCAAAACTATGAATGAACACATATGGAATTATGTACTTAACAAAAAAGTGTGAAATAACTGAAAACATGTCTTATATTTTAGATTCTTCAAAGTAGCCACCCTTTGCTTTTTGTTGATAACTCTGCAAACCCTTGGTGTTCTCTCAATGAGCTTCATGAGGTAGTCACCTGAAATGGTTTTACCTTCACAGGTGTGCTTTGTCAGGGTTCATTAGTGGAATTATTTCCCTTATTAATAAAAAAAAGCAAAGGGTGGCTACTTTGAAGAATCTAAAATATAAGACATGTTTTCAGTTATTTCACACTTTTTTGTTAAGTACATAATTCCATATGTGTTCATTCATAGTTTTGATGCCTTCAGTGAGAATCTACAATGTAAATAGTCATGAAAATAAAAAGGAAATACATTGAATGAGAAGGTGTGTCCAAACTTTTGGCCTGTACTGTACATACACACACACACAATATGATCTGATGAAAATGAAGGTGTTTCAGGAGATGAAGCCGGTCTCGTGTCCCTTCCTCCCTGCAGGCGTCTGAGCCGGCCGTGGCGGGCCCCTCGGAGCCGGGCTCGGAGTCGGCCGCCGGCAGCGAGTCGGCCGGTTCCCCGAGGCAGCGGCGCTCCGTCATCCGGGACCGCGGCCCGCTGTACGATGACCCGTCGCTACCCGAAGGCTGGACCCGCAAACTCAAACAGAGGAAGTCCGGACGTTCGGCGGGGAAGTTCGACGTCTATTTGATCAAGTAAGTCCAACTCAGCTCTGGGGACGATGTGTTAGGGCTGGGAAAAAATCGATTTGATTTAAAAATCGAGTTGGTAGGTCAAATCGATTCATACAAACATAACTGCCTTGTCCCAGAGTCTAGACGTCTAGCTTTTTTGATGATGACCTGGCCAAAGTAGTAAAGTTTAGTTTTCACAATGATTCATTGTAGGATTATGATATTATTGCAATATGTAAATCCACATTGACTCTTAATTTATTTAACATTTGGTTGGAAGAAGTAAAAATTGATCCAAAACTTTTTAGTTTTTAAAAATTATGACTTTTATTATTGTGTAATGTCAGAAGGACTTTAACTGTTTTGCCAGTCAAATTAACTTTAATGAGCGCATATTGAAATATTACACTGTTGGTTGGCAAAAAATGCATCTCAAAATGCATCAGATTGATGCTTTAAAATATGGAATATCTAAAATTTTCTTCCGGGGGAGCATGCGCCCGGACCCCCCTAGAGGGGTAATATCCTTCTCACCTTTTTCACCCCTGACCCGTTTTCATGCCTGATTAATGACATCATCTTAATGCAGGGGCGCTACAGCATTTATATAATGCTCCTAAAATACAAACGTGAGCAATCGCTATTATATCAAATCAACAGCCACGTGCAATTTAGCTCGCAGGTGAAGAACACCAACAATGAAAATCACCAGTTAACTTAATTTTAATTTGCAACAGGCTTAAAGAACTGACAACAGAAGTTATTATACGACTCGCAGTTCTCAAGGAAGTACACACACCATCTCAACTGGCTAGTTATCCGGACAGCGTCTCTTTTTCCTTACTCCCTTTTTCTGCCGAGTGACTCGCGACTATTTCTGATACCATAGGGCAGAGGTGTCAAACTCAATTTCCCAGAGGGCCACACTGGAAACTAAGAATCACATCAAGGGCCAGACATGTTTAGTTTATTCACATGCTTTTATTTCATCGAAGAAGTCAAGGATCTTTTACTGGAATATTGCGTGTCTCATATATTCTTACTTACAGTTTGGTTGACATAAAGCCCCAAAAAATTAACTTAGCCATCAAAGAAAAAAAGCGACAAAAAATGTCGCAAAAAGCAACAAAAACATTGGAAAAAAATGCCGGAAAAGGCCCCCAAAACGTTGGGAAAAAGGCACCAAAAGCGTCTGCAAAAAGTGACAAAAACTTCAGGAAAAAGCTCCAAAAACTAGGCGGGCCAAAATTGATTGTGAACCTAAATTGATATGCGGGCCGGATTAAAATCTGCGAGGGGCCGCATTTGGCCCCCGGGCCTTGAGTTTGACACATGTGCCGTAGAGGGCGGGGGCAGAAATGTTGCCATGGAGGGGCTGCCATGTTCAAATCAACATAGAGGAAACTCTGGTATTTTACAATAACTTTGAATGCACCAGAAGGCTACCTGTTTCAAGTGAACGCACCGTTTGTGTTGTTTAATTCCGACAACGCAGAGCAGACTGTAACGGCCCGCTGTTAGAAGCCTCTCCAGTGAAATACAGTCACACTTTACACCGTTTAGCTGTCAGTATTTTAACCCTGTTCAATCCAGCTACTAGCTAATGCTAGGCTAACGTTACATGCTGCCAGGTGTAGTGTAAAGTCGACCGAAATTTTCGTTATTGTTCGGTCTTTCGTTACTGCCGTTTACGTCGGCACCGGTGCCCTGTTGGCACCGCGTTTCGGTACCCAACCCTAGTTCACTGGGTTCATGGACTGAGAATGGGAGGAGTCAGCAGAATCTGAACCAGAGGCTTCGGTATTCTAACCTGACTCCACCAGATGGATCGCTTCCCATTCGCTCATCATATCCATCTGGGAACTTTCCGTTGGAGAACTTTTGGGAAGGGGCGAAAATCCTGGTTAGCTGATTGGATAAACCATCCGTCTATCACCACCTATAGTTGGTGATAGACGGGCCAAATCAACCAATCAGATCAAAGAAAGCGTATGAAAATACAACCACGAGCCAGGCTACCCCTGCTGCTGCTGCTGTAGGCAAAGCATAGCTCGTTAGCTCAGCAAGCTAGCAACATGTCGGTAAAGGAGATTTGCCGTTTGTGTAACGAGAATTTAGGAATAAAAGACAACCTTTCAGATTCCCGGATCGCTGTCTGGTTAGCTGATTGGATACACCATCTGTCTATCACCACCTAAACCACCTCAAAACCAACGCTGATTGGTCGGTCGTTTGGCGAGCGGCTCCAAATGTTCTCCATCTCAAGATGCCAGACTGTAGCCTATAAATCTAGACTCCCCCTAGTGGCAGCAAATTTATTTGGCAGCCAGTGGGGGTCTAGGCACTCTCCGTTGACTTTCAAGCTGCAAAAACCAAATTTTGGTCAGGCCAATCACATCGTGTATAGAGTCGGTGGGCGGGGCTTATGGCTGCTGCTGCTGCTGGTGAACAGCAGACTTCTGGAAGACTTGGAGTTCAGCTTTTCTTTGATAAAAGAACAAAGAACGGCACTGAAGTCATTCTTAAAAAAGGAAGATGTGTTCGGAGTTTTGCCGACCGGATACGGCAAAAATTTAATCTATCAACTAGCTCCGCTACCTTCTTCGTTGCTCTGATTGGTTGTAGCACTATCCTATTACGTGCAGAGGGAATTTGAAAGACAACAGTTTATCCCCGCCCCTCGGATCGAGCTCCGTCAATGGTGAGTTCCCAGACCTCAACATCTGGATGTGGCTCTGGCTGGTCAGGCTAGCCAGTGGAAAACTGGAGCTCACCTGATAAGGACGGTCTCACGAGGCTATCGGTATTCGGCCAAACCCCAAAAATCTGGATTCGGTGCATCCTTAGACGAGAAGAGTTGAAAATTGCAACTTCTTGCAACGCGCCGGTCTGCAGCGTTCTGCCAGTTCCCACCAATGAGACGAGACGGTGTATCATCTCCATCTCCAGCAACGACTCTTTGAATTACCGTTCTAACTTGCGACTTCCAGGCTTTTTGTAGCTGGATATAACTTATTTTGTCTAAAATATAAATTAGGGCTGGTCCGAATACCATTTTTTGAGCTTCGAAGCTTCGGTATTAATGAGCATCGAATATTGGAAGCTTCGGAGAGAGGGGGCTGAACATATTATTATCTCTAATAAAGGCAGGAATCTCTATGTGTCTGTCTGTCTGTTTGCATATTGATTATTTTGAGAACCTTTCATCCAAACGACTTCACAAGGGAGTGCAGCAGTGTCGTATTTGGTGCAATATAGATAGACAGGCCAGACGCGTTCAGAATTAATAAACTTTTAACCTCTCAAGGATCACCGTCTCGTCAACGGGACACTTTGTGACTGGTGCGTCGCTGTAACCTCGATAAAACTTCCACTCATGAGCGTTTTTATAACTGTAAAGCATTAAATCTTTAAAATATAAAGCCATGTACACAACTGTTACAAAGTAAAAGAAAATAAAACAATTTAAAAAAACGCAAAACAGTTTTCCATTTCCACACTTGTTATCGCCGCTAGCTTCTCTGCCCAGCTCGATAAATGCTCGAAGTGGGCGTCATTGTGTACCGATCTTCTTCTTCTTCTTTGTAGTTTATTGGCGGTTGGCAAACCAACTTAAATGTGCATTACCGCCACCAACTGGACTGGAGTGTGAACGAGTGATAAATAAATAAACCAAAAACGCTCCTACTGGGTCAGCTAGAGGCCGCCCACTTTATACATTTTTTAACATACAGTACAGGCCAAAAGTTTGGACACACCTTCTCATTCAATATGTTTCCTTTTTATTTTCATGACTATTTACATTGTAGATTCTCACTGAAGGCATCAAAACTATGAATGAACACATATGGAACTGTGATTTATTCGTGACTAACGGAGGCTACAGGCCACTTGGAAGTAGGGCTGGGTATCGTTCAGAATCTTTCGATCCGATGCCAATTTCGATACCGATTCCTCAACGATACTTTTTTCGATACCGTATGTTTTTAAAATCCATTTCAACATCAACAAAAATACATTAAACACAAAGGTTTTATCTTCCACCTTAATTGTGAATCAAAACAGTTATCATTGTTAAAAAAGGAATCTGCTAAAACTGCTCACTCAGTAACATTTATAAAAGTTGCCTTGCCTTACGAGCTCAGCCTGTCAGTCAGTCATCAGGGCATAGAAACCACCGTTTTGGCTGCTTGTGTAACGGGAAGTGTAACGTCAACGGCACCGCAACCGCTTTCGGCTCGCCATTAATATCATTAATATTATTAATATTATTAATATCACCTCGCCACTAATATCACATCGCAGCAAACGCTGTCTGCGTAAAGTTTTAAAAAACTGTAACCACACTTGAGACCAACCGTGACTCTCTGTGACTTCAACAAAACTGCAGACAGTTTACTCTGTGTGTGTGTGTGTGTGTGTGTGTGTGTGTGTGTGTGTGTGTGTGTGTGTGTGTGTGTGTGTGTGCGCGTGTGTGTGTGTTGGTCGGAGCTCTGCTCTCTGTCAATATGCAGAGAGGACAGATAAGCTTGCGCTTAACCCTGGTTCACACGGGAAGTTTTTAAAATTGTCGGCCGATTTTCCAATCCTGAGAGACCCCACACACGGTGATAAAACATCCCGGGTCTAACAGTTTTGGTCGCACAGTGTGTGGTGCGCAGCACACGGCAAAATCAACACATCACACACGAACCGATTTGACTCCCGAGCATTCCCGGGTCAGACGGGAAATCTCGCAAAATCCCTCGAGATGAAACGTGACTTCAGAGTAAACGATCATTGCGGACGAAGAGGATGCAGTGGCGATAGTTTGTCGTTTGTTTTTAACCGAAAAAAACGTTATCAAAAGAAAAGGTGATGGTCAAAGAAGACAACGCGAGCATGGACTATACTCGCTACATCATGCCTCATTTTTTGTGTTTATTGCCTCATTTTTTGTGTGATATTGTATTTATTGTATGACATTTAGTGTTGACGGCAAAAGTAAGAATTTCATTGTGCAGGGAAACATGCTTTCTGTCTGTGCATATGACAATAAACTCTTTGAACTTTGATATGGAGGTGATTAGTTTTTTCTCATAGAAATGTCGTTAGGTATTACACAGATTAATAAACGTTCATATATTTGTTTCCATGTCCTCTGGTGGACTGCAGTTGTGGATGTAGTTATGCCCATCGACTTTATTTATTTTACACAGGCTGCGTGCTCGTTTGTCCCCGGGGGGGGACACCACACACGAGGAGAAATCGGGCCAAATAAATCCAACATGTTGGATCATATCCCCGATTTGAGATCGGAGCGGTCCCGACGTCCTTCCGAGCAGACGAAAGCAGTCTTAACACACCACACACGGCAGGAATATCTGATCAGATTATTTTTGCGATAATCGGAGCATCCTTAAGATTGTCGGGAATTATCCTGCCGTCTGAACCAGGCTTTACGCGCTCAGATGCTTTTGGATCCGAAATTTGGCACCGAAAGATAAAGAATTTTTTGATACTCATAGGATATGAGTATTTTTTCCGATACCATAAAAGTATCGACGTTCGGTACCCAGCCCCACTTGGAAGTTGGAACAAAGAAATAAAATAAGTCCTCCAGAGGCCAGCCTCCGTTTCACCTCCTCAGCATCCATCTACACCAGAGGTGTCAAACTCAATTTCCCAGAGGGCCACACATGTTTAGTTTATTCACATGCTTTTATTTCATCGAAGAAGTCAAGGATCTTATTGCGCGTCTCATAAATTCTTACTTACAGTTTGGTCGACATAAAGCCCCAAAAAATTAACTTAGCCATCAAAGAAAAAAAGCGACAAAAAATGTTGAAAAAAGCAACAAAAACTTTGGAAAAAAGGCCAGAAAAGGCCCCCAAAACGTTGGAAAAAGGCACCAAAAGCGTCTGCAAGAGTGACAAAAACTTCAGGAAAAAGCTCCAAAAACTAGGCGGGCCAAAATTGATTGTGAACCTAAATTGATATGCGGGCCGGATTAAAATCTGCGAGGGGCCGCATTTTCGCCCGCGGGCCTTGAGTTTGACACGTGTGATCTACACGCTTATCGGAACGCATCACCTGACCTCGTTTACTGCGCAACTTGGAGCGCGAGCCAGGGCCCGAGCTCAGCTCGGTCCCGTGTAAAATGATAGAAATTAAGACCGTCAAAGATCTTCAGCTCTACCGCTGGGCGCTCTCTCTCTTCAGTCTCTCTCTATCTCTCTCTCCTCCTCGTTGAGCCTCTGTCTAAAACTGCTGTTTCCACCAGCTGACAGTTTGTAACATAGAAATTAAATGGATTATTGATCATTTTATTTCTATAGTATGGAGCTGACTCGACCAGCTGACTTCAAGTTCAAGTTTATTGTCATATGCATATTAGTACAAAGTACCACAGCAATGAAATACAATGTGCCTTAGCACTCCCTCAGCACCTGTCAATAATAACAATTTTAAAAACTTAATAGTATTAAAAACATTATAAAATATCCAACATAATATATATAAGTGACTAAGTTAACACAGCCCTCCTTCCTGTTGTGCTATTGTTCAATAACCTTATTACCTGGGGGTAAAAACTATCCCTAAAACGTGTTGTGCGTGTTTGGATGCTCTGCAAGCGTCTCCCTGATGGGAGATGGGAGAAGAGATTGTGTGCAGGATGACTAGAATCCTGTATAATACCTTGTGCCTTTTTAGTGCTGCGTTTCCAGTAAATTTGTTGGAGCGATTCAAGTGAAACCCCGATGATTTTAGATGCAGTCCTGACCTTTTGTCAGTAGATTAAGGTCATGTGAAGTAGCCCTACCAAACCACACTACAATATTACCTGTCAGTATACTCTCAATTGTACAACTGACTTCTCTATTGTTCTTCTTTACAAAGTAAATAAACTGACATGTGATGTGCATTATTCTTAGAAAACAATCAGGTTTTAGAAATGTCTCATGATGTATTGTCTTATTTAACTTTTAGTTTTTTTTAAAGTGCCCATATTATGAAAAAAGCACACTATGCTTGTTACACACACAGGGACGCACAGCAGCACACACACACATGCAGAAGATTACAAATAAAAATATTAGGGTGTAAATCCTCCATCATAACAGCAATGCTCCAAGGTCCAAACGCGCCTGGCTTTTAAAGAGAATGGGAGATGATCTCTGATTGGTTGATTGCATGTTACGCCCAAAACACACCTCTGATTAATGAAGACACTAAGGACAACCCTTTAGGACCAGGCGCCCTAAACACAGACCCTTTCTACCGCCGTCAAACTGGATTTGGACACGACCTAAACACACCTGCACCAGGCGCTGAACTTCTTACGTGATTACATTGTTAAATACGGCCCTTAATTTGTTTTTGATTTTAAAACCTGATGCTTGGATGACTGCTCTCTTTTATTTAGCTGTTTTGTGAAGCACTTTGTAACGTGGATTTTTGCAAAGTCGTCTACAAATAAAGATCGTTATTACGATATTATTATTATTATTATTATATTATTATTATTATTATTATATATTATATATTATATATTATTATTAATATTATTATTATATATATTAATATTATTATATATATTAATATTATTAATATTATTAATATTATTAATATTATTAATATTATTAATATTATTAATATTATATATATATATTATTATTATATATTATTATTATTATTATATTATTTTATATACTATTATTAGTATTTTTTATATTATTATTAATATTATTATTATATATTATTATTATTATATATATTATTATTATTATATATTAATATTAGTATTATTATAATATCTGTTGCTGCTTCTGTCTTCTTGTTCAGCTCGGAGGGAAAGGCGTTCCGATCCAAGGTGGAGCTCATCGCCTACTTTCAGAAGGTCGGCGACACGACCACAGACCCCAACGACTTTGATTTCACGGTGACCGGGCGCGGGAGCCCCTCCCGCCGCGAGAAGCGCCCCCCCAAGAAAACCAAGGTGGTGAAACCCTCGGGGCGAGGCCGGGGCCGGCCCAAAGGTACTCGGGCGCCGACATTTACAACATCACACTGAAGTTAACTCACTGATCTCAACAGTTAGCAGAGTTCATAATATCCTGTTTTCTCCGTTTTTGTTGTGTGTGTGTGTGCGCGTGCGTGAATCTGCTTGTTTGTGTGTGCGTATGTATGCGTGCATGCATCTCTGTGTGCGTGTGTGTGTATGTATGTGTGTCTGCGTGTGTGCATCTGTGTGTGTGTGTGTGTGTGTGTGTCTGTGTCTGTGTGTGTGCGCGTATGTCTGCGTGTGTGTGTATATGTGCGTGCATCTACGTGTGTGTGTGTGTGAGTGTGTGCATATGTCTGCATGTGTGTATGTGTGTGTGCATCTGCGTGTGTGTGTTTGTGTGTGTGTGTGTGTGCGCGTGCATCTGCGTGTGTGTGTCTGTGTGTATATGTGTCTGTCTCTGTGTGTGTCTGTCTGTGTGTATCTGTGTGTGTGTGTGTGTGTGTGTATGATTGTATATGTGTCTGTCTCTGTGTGTGTCTGTGTGTGTGTGTGTGTGTGTGTGTGTGTGTGCGTGCATCTGCGTGTGTGTGTGTGTGTGTGTGTGCGTGCATCTGCGTGTGTGTGTGTGTGTGTGTGTGTGCGTGCATCTGCGTGTGTGTGTGTGTGTGTGTGTGTGTGTGTGTGCGTGCATCTGCGTGTGTGTGTGTGTGTGTGTGTGTGTGTGTGTGTGTGTGTGTGTGTGTGTGCGTGCATCTGCGTGTGTGTGTGTGTGTGTGTGTGTGTGTGTGCGTGCATCTGCGTGTGTGTGTGTGTGTGCGTGCATCTGCGTGTGTGTGTGTGTGTGCGTGCATCTGCGTGTGTGTGTGTGTGTGTGTGTGTGCGTGCATCTGCGTGTGTGTGTGTGTGTGTGTGTGTGTGTGTGTGTGTGTGTAGGCAGTGGGAAGATGCGGCAGGCTACCGAGGGCGTGGCCATGAAACGTGTGGTTGAGAAAACTCCGGGCAAACTGCTGGTCAAGATGCCCTTTGGCAAGGCAGAGTCCTCCACCGGCACCACCTCCACTGCCACAAAGGTACCATCGGTGTTTAAGCCCTTTTCTGTTCTCCGAAGCTTCGATACTAATCAACGGAGAATATTCGGTGGTGGGCGGCCACGACCGATCAGGACAGAAACTGCCGATGTGCAGTACGACAAAAATATGGTGTTTTTTGAAAATGAAACCATGTAAACCTATTCTGGTACAACCTTTAAATACAATTATGAACCTAAAAATGGGCATAATATGGGAGCACTTTTCAATTTTGACCCAGAAACACAAAAAAAGTTGCATTGCCGACCGGAAGACAACACAAGGGTTAAAGGAACACGGTGACTTATCAGGGAATTTAGCTTATTCACCGTAACCCCCAGAGTTAGACAAGTCCATACATTAACAGAGATTTGTATTGTTATTGTATAATGTCGACTGACAGTGGAAATTTGCCGAAAAGTATTGGTTAACCCATTTAGGCCTAAAACGCCTGCTAAAAAAGGCCTTTTTATGCCTAAGTACTTTTCTGTAAACCCCCTCCCAAAACCTGAGGGTTTCCAGAAATATTTGTAAAAAAGCCTACTAAAATCTTAATTTCTCAGGCTCTATAGCAGATAAAAACATGAAGTAAAAAGCATTTGAGAGCTTACTTCTTTGGCTTTCAACTTGACTGACGTTTCTTGGCCATAATCTTCAACGGCATTTAAAAAAACTACTCTACTCAAAAATGACGCAGATGCGTGTTCAGGTCTTAAAGGTAAACACACACAGATGTGTGATCAGGTTTGAATGTGTATGAACCCTGAAGTAATCGTGTTAAATTATCGTGATTTCAATATTGACCGAAATAATAGGTAGGAGGTAGGGCTGTGCAATTAATAGAAATTTAATCGTGATTATGATTTCGGCTCCCGATGATCACAAAAACAGAATAATCGAGAAAAACAATTATTTAGCTCATTACGTTTTGCAAGTAAACTCTTATTTTCTCTTTGTGTTCTGAATGAAAAAATAAAGTTTAAAGGAACACGCCTACTTATTGGGAATTTAGCTTATTCACCGTAACCCCCAGAGTTAGACAAGTCGATACATACCCTTCTCATCTCCGTGCGTGCTGTAATGCTGTCTGACGGCTCCAGCGGCATCAGGCCAGCACAGATCATTTATAGAGTCACAGCGTGTACAAAAAACAACGTAACATGAGACACAGCCGTCTTCTAACTGTAAACAAACCGCGAACTATATTCTTAGGCGGAAGAATATAGTACTTGGGCGGAGTGATATGCTCGCAGCAAGCCTGTCTGAGAATATAGTTCCCGGTTTGTTTACTGTTAGAAGATGTCTGTGTCTCATGTTACGTTGTTTTTTGTACACGCTGTGACTCTACAAATCACAACATGTAAATAGGAACATGTTGGAGTTATTTTGTCACTTTTGTCACAATTCGGAGCAGCAGGCTAGTTGGAACCATTCACCTGCAGGATCTGTGCTAGGCTAAGCTAATGCTGGAACCGTCAGGCAGCGTTACAGCACACACGGAGATGAGAAGGGTATGTATCGACTTGTCTTACTCTGGGGGTTACGGTGAATAAGATAAATTCCCAATAAGTCGGTGTGTTCCTTTAAAAGTAGGGTTGGACATCGTTTGGATTTTAACAATTCCAATTCTTCTTATCAATTCTGATTCTTTGAGGGGTGGAGTTGAAACGGGGTCACATGCTCATTTCACAAATTACAAGAAAGTTTTATTTTGATTCAAAAGGTGGGTTGCAGTTTGACGGAGGCTTTTTCAACGTAAATTAAAGCCACGCTAGAGCGCCGCTTACTGCGCTCCACGGCTGCAACACAACAAGCGCCTGGTCGCTACGGAAACCCAAAAGTTGCGCATGTTAAATTTGGAACCCGTGATCAGATTTGAAACCAAAATCCTCCAAAACGGTTCTAATAAATAAACGATTCCACTGGAATCATGACTTTTGAAACGATTCCAAGTAGGAATCGGTTCTCGATGCCCAATCTTAGTTTAAAGGCTGTAAAACATGTAGATGCTAGTGCTGCGTTCAAGGCAGCCCGTAACTCGTGTTTTCACCACCTTCTACTTGTGAAAAGTGCCCTGGAACGGCAGTCAAACCCGTAACTTACTACTCGTGAACTCGTACCAGATCGCTGTACTCCCATTGACAGTTTTTGACGTCACACACACATAAACAACAATTTGATGCTGTACAGACCAGGGCTGTCCTCGACTAAAGAACTTCTTAGTCGACTAACACTTTTAGGATTTTGTCGACTAATCGATTAGTTGATTTAATTGACAGAGCTGTGCTCTTTGAGAGGTGGTTAAGACTAGAAAAGCACAATATAAATGTAGTTAATTAACCATCTGTAAAACTGAGTTTCTCCACAATTAATCCTGCAAAAGCACCACTTTAAATCTTGTGTTTACTATAAATGTGCTCAGAAGTTTCTTGGAAATAAGTTATTAAGCATGAATAAGCATAAAAAATGACTTATCAACTAAAGAAATCTTAAGAGGTGGCAGCCCTAGTACAGACGCCGTTTATTAACAGTGTTAAGTAGAAATAAATAGACATATATAGGCAACGTAAAGTAACCTAGATAGCCAACGTCAACGTTAGGTAGCCGCTAGCTAACGCTAGCTAGAAGGGTTTGTGGTGACTTTGCCTAGAACGCTACCAAGTCGTGAGTCGTGACTTGAAGTCGTATCTTACGGGCTTAAAACTGTGTCTGGAACCAGTGTTGCCACAGTTACTTTGAAAAAGTAACTTAGTTACTTTACAGATTACTTGATTTTAAAAGTAGTTTAGTTACTTTACAGATTACTTGATTTTAAAAGTAACGAAGTTAGATTACAAGTTACTTTATTAGTTACATGCAGCAGCTGCCGACATCACCCCCACAGCCTCAACATAACCATGACAACAGGTTTACCGTGAGGCAGCTCAGCGTTGCCAGCAGTAGATCTGGTTTATTATGGCACCAAAGAGAGCCAGTCAGCCGTGTTTAAGGGCAGCATTTCCTCTACAACATACTGACCCAACAACTTCTTCAACTCTCCCCCACTTACTGGTTTATCACCGAAGTCCAGCTTTAGTTGTTTGGGTGGTGGGGGACCTCCTGCTCTCTGCTTCCCACAACCTGCTGGGACTTGCTCTGTAAGTTTGACTGCAGCGCTGAGACTCCAAATGTTTCTTCAGATTTGACGTAGTGTTTTTGTTGCTATATAGCACTTTGTCGCCACCAGCACAGAGTGAACAACCAACCTTAATATTGCCGTCTTTAGCTGACACAAACTCTAAACAGTGACTGTGTTTCCATCTCTCTCCTCCCTCCATTGTTGTTTACGTTTGTGTCTCTGCGTGGTAACGTGAACTGTCCTCATGCTGAAAACGTGACTTGTCGCATACGTGACTTCACTCCCCGAGACGCAAGAAGAAAGCAAAAATATATATATTGTTACTAAGGAAAATGACAAATAGTAACGCACAGTGACTTGGATAAGTAACTTTAATCTGATTACTGGTTTGGAAATAGTAAAGTTTTAGATTACTCGTTACTGAAAAAAGTGCTCAGATTAGAGCAGAGGTGTCAAACTCAATTTCCCAGAGGGCCACACTGGAAACTAAGAATCACATCAAGGGCCAGACATGTTTAGTTTATTCACATGCTTTTATTTCATCGAAAAAGTCAAGGATCTTTTACTGGAATATTGCGTGTCTCATATATTCTTACTTACAGTTTGGTCGACATAAAGCCCCAAAAAATTAACTTAGCCATCAAAGAAAAAAAGCGACAAAAAATGTCGAAAAAAGCAACAAAAACATTGGAAAAAACGCCGGAAAAGGCCCCCAAAACGTTGGAAAAAGGCACCAAAAGCGTCTGCAAAAGTGACAAAAACTTCAGGAAAAAGCTCCACAAACTAGGCGGGCCAAAATTGATTGTGAACCTAAATTGATATGCGGGCCGGATTAAAATCTGCGAGGGGCCGCATTTGGCCCGCGGGCCTTGAGTTTGACACGTGGATTAGAGTAACGCGTTACTAGTAACGCGTTACGTGGCATCACTGTCTGGAACGCAGCATGATGCTGATGCTGATGCTGATGCTGATGCTGATGCTGATGCTGATCAGAATCAGAAAAGCTTTATTGCCAAGTATGTTTACACACTCGAGGGATGTGTCTTGGTATCGTAGGTACAGGTCACATTAAAGCATTAAAGCAACATGCACAAACACACCGAGTCGCCATATGCGGCGCCATCTCAACTCTCTCCTAACTCTCGCAACAGATACAGCATGACATTGGGAGAGGAGAGCGAAATAAAAAAGCGGCTCTCAGACTATCCTCATAAAGATAAGAACAGTGTGGGAACAGGAAAAAACACCTCAGCACATAAGCACACAACAGTACATTTGCACTGCTGCACATAACACAACATAACAATACAACATAACATTACATAAATTACAGTTGGTACAAAACGCTGCAGCTCGAGTCATTACCAACACTCGCATTTTTGAACACATTTCTCCTGTTTTACAGAAGTTGCATTGGCTCCCGGTTAAATTCCGTGTAGATTTTAAAGTTTTGCTTTTAACTTACAAAGCCCTTCAGAATTTGGCTCCTTCATATCTTCAAGATCTTCTTCATAGTCACACACCTTCCCGCACTCTAAGATCTGCTTCTGCACTTACACTTGTCCTGCCCCGCACTAGGACAGCTTCTATGGGGTCACGAGCTTTTGGCTATGCTGCTCCCCATTTATGGAACTCTCTTCCTGTGGAAGTTCGCAACAGTTCTAGTCTCTCAGTTTTTAAATCTCGTCTTAAAACGTATCTGTTCAGGCAGGCTTTTATGTGATTATTGTTTGATGCTGTACTGGTTTGATTTTTCTTTTTAAATGTTTTTTTTAAAAATTTTGTAAGGCGTCCTTGAGTGCCATGAAAGGCGCCTTTAAATAAAATGTATTATTATTATTATTATTATTACATAATGCTAATGCTACCTGTTGATGTGGTGACCCTTGCAGGTGGCGTCTCCTGTCCTGGTGCCCAAGTCCCGTCCCGGGAGAAAGAGGAAATCGGAACAGGAGCTTCCAGCCCCTCCTCAGACCACCCCGAAGAAACGGGGCAGGAAACCAGCCTCGGTCTCCGCGGCGTCATCGCCGGTCGCCACGGCGCCCGCCTCCGCGCTCCACGCGTCGACCTCCGGCAGCTCGGCCGCGGCTAGCTACGCCGCGGCCGCCATCTTAGCCGCGGAAGCCAAGCGGCGAGCGGCCAAGGAGTCGTCCGCCAAACTCGTGGTCCAGGAAACGGCCCTGCCGATCAAAAAACGCAAAACGAGAGAGACCGTGGAGGAGAGGGAGGTCGTTCCCGCGCCGGCCGCCGCCACGACGACCGAGACGACGACCGAGAGACGGGTTGCCGTGCAGACGGAGGAGCCGACGGGCAAAGGGGAGGAAGCTCGGACCTCGGAGCCTCAGCCCGAGCCGACGTCCGAGAAGAGCCAGCCGCAAGCGCAGAAGCAGCCGAGCGCCTCCGATGAAAGCCAACCGCGCGGACACAAGGCGCACAAGGGCAGGAAGCACAAGGAGAAATCGGGAATATCGGCCGGAGACGGAAGGAGCCGAGGCCAGGACGTAGGGGAGGATGTGGGAGACAAGGGAGGAGAGGGGGGGAGAAGTAGCAGCAGCAGCAGCAGTAGCATTAGCCCGTCCAAAAGCCACAAAAGGAAGGAGAGGCCACCTCACAAACACCATCATCATCACCACCACCACAGGCATCATCGCCACCAACATTCCTCTGCATCGCCGATGGACCTGCCTCCTCCTCCTCTTCCTCCTCCTCCTCCTCCTCCTCCTCCCTCCTCCTCCTCCTCCTGCACCCTCCAGCCAGTCCAGACCAGACGTCAAGCCCCAGACTGTGCCTCAGCTCAGCGCCCAACCATCGCAGCAAGCTCCTCCCAAACCGCAGTCGCAGTCCGCCTCTGATCCTCGGCATCATTCCCCTCAACAACGCCACCACCCCCAGACCCAGACCCAGACCCGGTCCCAGCAGCACCCCCAGTCTCCCAGCCAGCCCCAAGCCAAGCCTCGGTACCCAGCCTCCCATCCCTCTCCTACCAGGCACGCCTTGCCCCAGCCGCGCTCCCAACAACCCCAAACCCACAGTCACACCCAGGCCTCCCAGCAAAAAACCCAATCGCAGACTTTTCACTCCCTAACCCCGCACCAAACCCAGCTTCAGGCTCAGCACGCTCCACCTCAGTCCCCATCGTCCATCCTGCACGTTCGTCCGCCCCAAGCGAGGCACCCGCATCCGCAAACCCAGCCTCCCGCTGTGCTCCAACCTCAGACGCAGCAGCCCAGGTACCCGTCTCAACACCAAGCCCCACAGCTCAAACAACAGCCCCAACCCCAGCCGCGGCAGTCACCGCAGCATCACTTCCAACTCCAACTCCAACCCAGGACAACAGCGCAACTTCAGACTCAACTGCAGCCCAGGACCGCAGCGCAAACTCCGCCTCAATCCCAGTACAGAATCCCAGCGCAGACTCCGACTCAGCCGCAGTCCAGATCTCCCGCTCAAACTCAGCCTCAATCCCAAGCCAGGAACTCGGCGCAAACTCCAACTCAATCGCAGCCCAGAAACTCGGCGCAAACTCCGCACCTGCAGCCCCAGATGAGACACCCATCGTCTCAGCAGCAGCACCAACTCCAGACTCAATACAGACCGCAACCCAGACAGTGCGTCTCCGCCTCTCAGCCGAGGCCGCCGCAGTCCCAAGCACAACCGCGCCCAGACTTTCAGCGGGTCCAATCGCAGCCCAGACCTCCTCCCCAGCTCCCCCAGCAGCTCAGCAGGCCCCACGTCAACGTGCAGCAGCAGCAGCAGCACCTCTCGTCGCACCGATCGTCTCCCAGCCTGACCGGCAGGACCAACCTGTCCGGCAGCGCGCAGCCCAACCAGAGCAGCGAACAGCCCCAAGATCTGAGCACCACGCGGCTGAGAAGCCGAGAGGTCTGCAGCAGCAGCAGCAGCAACGTTAGTAGTAGTAGTAGCGTTGTTGTTGTTGGCATCGAAGGCGTCAGGGCAGCAGAAGGGAGAGCGGAGCCAGCCCAAAGCAGAGAGGTTTTAAGCGGAGAAAGGGGGTCGAACAGCAACTCGAGGCCTCTTCCCGGCGCCGTGGCTTCTGAGTCGGGAGCCGGGGGTCTGGTTCCCGGGCCCAGGCTCCGGGCGGAGCCGGACGCAGCGGGAGAAGCCCGGGAGCTCAGAGACATCGTACCGCAGTCTGCCGTCCCCTGTCCCAGCCGCGAGGAAACCGTAGAGTCACGGACTGCCGTCAGCGAAAGAGTCAGCTGATTGGTCGGTTGCAGATGAGCCGGCAGGTTGGTCGGTTAGGACTCTTTTGTCGGACGGACGGACGGACGGAGTCAGCCACCAGGTTGGGGAGAAGAAGGAGAAGAAGAGGAGGAGGAGAAAGAGGAAGAGCGTGACCGCGCTGTTCACGGAGGTTTTAATGAGTCGTTAGATGGATGGATTAGCGTCACACAGCGCTGGACCTGGCCTCGGTGGACTCGGTAAAGTTCGGGATTTTGAGAGCCAACGTGGCGCTGAGGGACAGCTGGAGAAGAAGAACGGGATAGTGTCTTTTTTTTTTTTTTTTAGGAAAAACAAAATGGAAAAAAAACCCCGATTTTAAAAACAAAAAACAAAGTGTGTGTGTATATATATAATCAAAAGGCAGCTGTTGTGTCCCGCTAGTTTTCCGAGGGGAGGAGGGGTTGGAGTGGGGGGTGGTGGGGGGGGTGAGAATAGTTTGGAACTAAAAAAACTCAACGCTTAACAACACATTACTCTGAACAAAACGTTGCTTCCGAAATATAACCTGTTTTATTTTTATTTTTTTTTTCGTATTTTGACAGTTTGTTGTTGTTTTTTTTGTCTCTGTTATACAGCTTTAAACTCTTGATATTATTGACTGAAGGCCCCTTACTCATCGCCGTGCTGCTGACTGACAGTCCCTTATTTAAAGTCTTGCTCCTGACTGACCGTCTCTCACGAAAGACTCATCCTAAAGAGAGGCGAAGCCCCCCCCCCTTGGGACCTCATTTTGGAAAGAATATGTACGACAGTGAACGTGGGAGAGACCAATCTTTTTATTTTAATCCCGTGTGAATTGAGTCACGAAAAACACATATTATATTCGTCAATTTAAAACAGTGGTTCTCAACCTTTTTTTTGCCCTGTCCATAATCTAATTCTTACCGCACCCCACCCCAATCAAATAAGATGTAGGCTAGTTGCCCTGAATATTAATGATTAGGCCCTATTATTGTTGTTGTTAAATGGATACTCCACCGTTTGTTGAAATAGTTCTTATCACGGTCTACCCTGGCTGTAGAGAGGTGGGCCAACGCATTTTTTGTCTCAATGCAAGTAATAAGGTTGTTTTTTTTTGTCTTTTGTCGGCTCACTTTTACTCATAACATGCTAACCGGCAACATAGGATTCCATTCACTACGCTAAGCTAACTAGCGGTGGCGCTGCCGGTGTTGCACCGGACTCAAACAATGCATGCACAAAAAATGCATTGGCCCACCTATCTACAGCTAGAGGGAGACCCCACCTATCTACAGCTAGAGGAGACCCCACCTATCTACAGCTAGAGGAGACCCCACCTATCTACAGCTAGAGGAGACCCCACCTATCTACAGCTAGAGGAGACCTCACCTATCTACAGCTAGAGGAGACCCTCACCTATATACAGCTAGGGAGACCCCACCTATCTACAGCTAGAGGAGACCCCACCTATCTACAGCTAGAGGAGACCCCACCTATCTACAGCTAGAGGAGACCCCACCTATCTACAGCTAGAGGAGACCCCACCTATCTACAGCTAGAGGAAACCCCACCTATCCACAGCTAGAGGAGACCCCACCTATCTGCAGCTAGAGGAGACCCCACCTACCTACAGCTAGAGGAGACCCCACCTATCTACAGTTAGAGGAGACCCCACCTATCTGCAGCTAGAGGAGACCCCACCTATCTGCAGCTAGAGGAGACCCCACCTACCTACAGCTAGAGGAGACCCCACCTATCCACATTTAGGGGAGACCGTGATAAGCCCTATTTCAACAAACCGTGGAGTATCCCTTTAAGAAAAATCATATAATTGTATGAAAAATGTTCAACGGATATGTTCATAAAATAATTTATCATTAAAGACAAATTATGTTAATGTTTGATGGAGACTTTAAAGTTCACAACAACAGGACTGATTCATAACGCTGCAGTTTTAAGATTTAAGATGAAACGTCCCGTTCCCGTGAAGGCAGCACGGAGCTGACAGATACCTCGTCTACACGTACATGGTTAGTTTGAAAAAGACATTTCCCTTCGTTTGTGCCCTTCGTTCACACGCAAACGGAGAATTCGCCTCTGAAAACGATTCTTTCTAAAAACTGCGGCCAGAGCGGAGATTTTGGAAATCTTCGTTTGCACGTAAACTGAGACAAACGGAGGTGATTTGTTGCCGTTGTTGCTATTTTCTGGATTCTGATTGGCTAACATGGACTTGAGCTTCTCGTTACACCGCCACCTACAGGTATCCGCTAGTTGTCTGTCCCCTGAACACACTGTAAAAAAACATCTCCTCACTACCTGCTAGCTGCCTGTCCCCTGAACACACTGTAAAAAAACATCTCCTCACTATCTGCTAGCTGCCTGTCCCCTGAACACACTGTAAAAAAACATCTCCTCACTATCTGCTAGCTGCCTGTCCCCTGAACACACTGTAAAAAAAACATCTCCTCACTATCTGCTAGCTGCCTGTCCCCTGAACACACTGTAAAAAAACATCTCACTATCTACTAGCTGCCTGTCCCCTGAACACACTGTAAAAAAACATCTCACTATCTACTAGCTGCCTGTCCCCTGAACACACTGTAAAAAAACGCGGTCTCTGTTCTGTTTGACAATACTTCCTACAGGTCATCTCATTGGAACTGCAGTTCCAATGAGATGACCTGTAGGGGGAGCCAAGCTGGAAAAGTTACACGGTATGCCTTTTAAATTTGGAACAGAGGATCGGATTCAAAACCAACTTTTTCAAAACAATTCCAATATTCACAAAAGTTTCTTAGATGACCGATCCTACTCCCCGTTCACTACCATAGATATTTTTTACTGAAAAACCCTGTGGCGATCCACCGGAAGGGTCGGGACTTTGCCTCTTTCTGGACTGATGCTCCCTCACTGAAACTAGTCCACGACTGACACTAGTCCAGGACTGAAAGCCTCAGAGGTGATGTGGGGCGGTGGTTTGCACCTTAAACTGGTTTCTTAGAAATCTCACAATTGTTCAGTTTTCTCATCCCCATTTTTCCGTTTAGCCCACCAATAAACCAAGAGGGCCTGTAATGTTTTCCATCCACTTCCACACGGACCCCCTACAGGTAGCGAATCAGATGCATGAGTATTTATATTCATGACTTCAACTCAGACCTCATTCTGAACCAATGTGTTATTTTTTTTTAGCCCATTTTTTTTTTAATATTGTTTGAAGTATTTGAACAACTCGAGGAGCAGTTCAATTTCATCCAAAGTGTCAAATCATAACAGAAGTTATCTTAGGACGCTTTACAGATGGGGCAGGTCTAGACTAGGGCTGCACGGTATGAGGGTAAAATATCTTGATAACGATATTACTTTGCGATAAATAAACAGATATTAAAGTTGCTTTCTAGACCGGGGTAACCCCGGCCCGATCTGCCGGGGGCTTGATTCCTCCCTGCAGCTCAGGCTGGAAACCTGTACGTTTACCTGTCCTGCTTCCGTTACAAATCTGCGGGGACCAATCACAAACTGGCTCATCCACCTGGCGCGCTATTGGCTGGTTTAACACGATGACGATAGAGAAGCGACCAAGCAGCTTCTTTGTTTACATTCAACATGGCGAACACCGAAGAGTAGCAACCACCGTTGATCGCGCTGTCGCTGCTGCGTCACCCAGATCTTTGCTCTGATTGGTTGAAGGACTATCCAATCGCGTACAGAGGCATTTGAACTGTGCCCGTTGATCCCGCATCTCGTGCAGTAGAAAATACAGAGCAGGCTCCCACAGACCGATGTTCAATCTTAAAAGATAGAGCATTAGTCTGGTGATAGCCAGACTAGCTGCTTTCTGTATTCTGCTAAAATACAACAAAGTACTTGGTGGATTTAAAACTAATGAAAGGAAATCATTTTCAACAACAAATTGAACATTGAATTGAATTTAAAAGGCAGCGCTAAAAAAAAGTGACGTTACATTTTAAAATGCAGTTTTCTGCTGATCTTTAAGACATGAAAAATCTCGGTCTTTCCGCAATGTGTTTACTGCCAGTTGATATCGCAGTGATGATGGAAAATGATATATTGTGCAGCCCTATTTACAGAGACCCAACAATTCCCCACAAGAGACAGCGGCGAGGAAAAACGTCCTTTAAAGGTCCCATGACATGGTGCTCTTTGGATGCTTTTATATAGGCCTTAGTGGTCCCCTAATACTGTATCTGAAGTCTCTTTTATATAGACCTTAGTGGTCCCCTAATACTGTATCTGAAGTCTCTTTTATATAGACCTTAGTGGTCCCCTAATACTGTATCTGAAGTCTCTTTTATATAGACCTTAGTGGTCCCCCTAATACTGTATCTGAAGTCTCTTTTATATAGACCTTAGTGGTCCCCTAATACTGTATCTGAAGTCTCTTTTATATAGACCTTAGTGGTCCCCTAATACTGTATCTGAAGTCTCTTTCCCATAATTCAGCCTTGGTGCAGAATTACAGCCACTGGAGCCAGTCCCACAATGAGCTTTCCTTAGGATGTGCCATTTCTGTGTCTGAAGCTATTGAGGAGGAGAGAGTGGGGGGGGTGTGGTCTTGACCAACCGCCACTTTGCTTGTTTGAAAGCCATGATGTCTCTCTCTCTCTCATGGGTGGGCCAAATTCCCTGGGCGGGCAAAGCAGAGAAAGGGGAGGTAACCTTTCCCCTTATGACCTCATAAGGAGAAGATTCCTGATTGGTCCATCTGAGCTTTCATTTTCTCAAAGGCAGAGCAGGATACCCAGGGCCCGGTTTACACCTATCACCATTTCTAGCCACTGGGGGACCATAGGCAGGCTGGGGAGGAACTCATATTAATGTTAAAAAAAAACCTCATAAAGTGACATTTTCATGCCATGGGACCTTTAAACAGGCAGAAACCTCTAACAGACCCTGGCTCTCAACAACAGGGGAGTCACCGGTTTGATAAGAAAACGTTGAGCGCTCCTCATTCGGTTTTTCAAGTATTTCAGTCGGGACGAGCTGTTCTTCCAGGCCAGAGTCTAGAGTTCTTCCATACTCGTCTTCATCCAATCTGTTTGTTTTGGTATTGTGATTGTTTCCAAAGGAAGCGCTTTTAATACGAAACCAGTAGCTTTATTTTTTAGTTTGTAGTCTTCATGAAAAGTGGGGAAATGGACTCATTTCTTTTTTTTTATTATTATTATTATTGTGTCTTCGTGTTGAATGTCTGGAACAGTTTGCACTCCTCTAGTTTGTACAATCAGCCGCCTGCATGTCGCTCGGAGACCCTGCAGGCCTCGAACCGGAGCCGCACGTACGCAGTGCTCGAGGGGAGGGGTTGGAGGGGAGGGGTTGGAGGGGAGGGGTTGGAGGGTTTACTGTCGGCCGTGTTGGTGACGTGAGGGAAGACAGATTCTGCAGAAGTTAAACCCCTGAGCGTGGTCTGGGTTCAACTTCATGTGGAGTCGCAACAAAAACTATTCAGTGAGCAAGAAAACCAACTTTGAGTCTGTGAGTTCACATCTGAGAGCACGAAGGAGAAGTTCTTCTCAGGCTACGTTTACATCGCTACGTTTTAGCTTTAAAAAAACAATATTTTTTGCTACGTTTCCCCCTCTCATTCCCCCTACTCTGGCGTTTCCCCCTCTCATTCCCCCTGCTCTGGCGTTTCCCCCTCTCATTCCCCTGCTCTGGCGTTTCCCCCCCTCATTCCCCCTACTCTGGCGTTCCCCCCTCTCATCCCCCCTGCTCTGGCGTTTCCCCCCCTCTCATTCCCCCCTGCTCTGGTGTTTTCCCCTCTCATTCCCCCCTTGCTCCTCCCTCTCCTTCCCCCCTGCTCTGGCGTTTCCCCCTCTCATTCCCCCTGCTCTTGTGTTTCCACCTCTCATTCCCCCTGCTCTTCCGTTTCCCCCTCTCATTCCAAACCAACCTCCCTATGTGGATTTTCTCCCTTTCATACTATTCGCTACTGCGTCAATTCACACGGAATCGCAAAGCAATGTAAGTCAATGGAGGCCAAACGGCGCCGATAAACACGCTAAAAAGCGAATATGCGTCTTGATAACACGCAACAATAATGGCATACGAATTTCCGTGTCATACATACACCACTTCACGAGATCAGTCTGCGCAGAATGTGTGTCTGTGAACGTCTCCCGAGCTCTCAGATCTGAACGTATGGACGCTGTCTGAATGTCGATGATCTGTCGGTTGATTTGGCATCGATAACTAGGGTTGGGCATCGTTCGCACATTCACAATTATTCATTTTGATTCAGATTCTTTGAGGGGATGGAGTTGAAACGGCTCACCTGTTTGTTTCACAGACGAGAGGTGGTTTGCAGGTTCTTCCCGGGCTGTTTCAACGTAAATTAGAGCCAAAGGTTAGAGCCCCCAGCTTACTGTGCTCCGTGGCTGCAACACAACAAGCGCCTTGAAGTACGGCAACTACTACGGAAACCAAATTTTCCAGAAGTTTCCAATAAAGAAACGATGCGTAATCTTTGAAAGGATTCCAGGTTGGAAACCGGTTCTCGATGCCCAATCCTATCGATAAACGTAAAGTTTTGCACCTTGGTGTTCACTTTTTTTTCTGTGGCGAAGGCTCCTGCACTTTAACTTTAACAATGACGTTGGGAAAAAATTGAGCTTTTCACCCCTTAAACAGAAAACAATGACAATACCTTGAATGTCTTTATCCCGGATCCAATAAATGTGCCTCGTTCTTTAAAGTCCTTGCCCTCTCACCCGGGCTGAATCTCACAGAGATGCAGAGGAGAGAGGAAACGAGGAAATGTGTTTATAGAGGGATGAGACGTCCTTTCCTCTGAAGTGTCACGTGAATTCATTAGCTGTGTGGGCGGAGTTAGCAACTCCTTCAGCTGCACAGCTTCCAGGAAGGCTGCTCTCTGCATCCTCTCTCATAGCTCCTCAGAGATCCCTCCTCCATCCTCACTCATAGCTCCTCAGAGATCCCTCCTCCATCCTCACTCATAGCTCCTCAGAGATCCCTCCTCCATCCTCTCTCATTCAATTCAATTTCAATTCAATTTTATTTATAGTATCAAATCATAACATAGGTTATCTCGAGACACTTTACAGATAGAGTAGGTCTAGACCACACTCTATAATTTACAAAGCAACCAACAATTCCAACAATTACAGTAATTCCCTCAAGAGCAAGCAGTGCGACAGTGGCGAGGAAAAACTCCCTCTTGGGAAGAAACCTCGGACAGACCCAGGCTCTTGGTAGGCGGTGTCTGACGGGCCGGTTGGGGGGTGTGATGAACAGTGGCGATAATAGTCACATTAATAATGGAACAGTGACTGGATGTAGCGGGAAGCTGCAGGGTTCAGCAGGAAGCTGCAGGGTTCAGCAGGGCGCAGCAGGGCACCGTTGAGCTCAGCAAGGAGTGCAGCAGGACCACGGCGACAGCTGGAACCAGGATCTTGGTGCCAACGTTCTCCAAGGAAATACGCTGGGGGAAAAAACATAAGGACTCCGGGGAAACTCCCCAGAAGCTAGGATTAGTAAGTAGCATTTCCGGGACGGGATACACGCAAATAGTAATAGTAATAGTAATAGAGAGGGAGAGGAGAGCGAAGCTCAGTGTGTCAAAGGAAGGAAGTCCCCCGGCAGTCTAGAACTATAACAGCGTAACTATAACAGCGTAACTAAGAGAGACAGGTCATAAGGAGAGGTAGCTTTTTCGGGCTTAGAACTCTCCCCCTGCCGGATCGGGCTTGGCTGGCCTGCCTCCCTCTACTTTGTTATGTATTATTAATCTAACAATTATGAAGAGAAGCAGTTGGGCCAGTTAGGTGAACACTGCAACTCCTCACTCCCTAACTATAAGCTTTATCAAATAGAAGAGTTTTAAGTTCATTCTTGAAAGCGATTACAGTTTCTGCCCCCCGAACCCAGATCGGGAGCTGGTTCCATAGGAGAGGAGCCTGATAGCTGAAGGCTCTGGCTCCCATTCTACTTTTAGAGACTCTAGGTACCACCAGTAACTCTGCATTCTGGGAGCGCAGTGCTCTAGTGGGACAATAGGGTATTAGGAGCTCTTCTAGATATGATGGTGCTAGACCATTTAGAGCTTTGTAGGTCAAGAGAAGGATTTTAAACTCAATCCTGTATTTTACAGGAAGCCAGTGCAGAGAAGCTAATACAGGAGAGATATGATCTCTTTTCTTAGTTCTTGTGAGAACACGCGCTGCAGCATTCTGGATCAGCTGGAGAGTCTTAAGGGACTTATTTGAGCAACATGACTGTAGGGAATTACAATAGTCCAGCCTGGACGTAACAAATGCATGAACTAGTTTTTCAGCGTCGTTTTGAGACAGGATATTCCTAATTTTGGCAATGTTACGAAGATGAAAAAATGCTGTTCTTGAGGTTTGTTTTAGATTGGCATTAAAGGATATATCCTGATCAAAAATAACTCCTAAATTTCTGACAGTAGTGCTGGAGGCCAGGGCAATACCATCCAGAGTAGCTATGTCTTTAGATAATGAGGTTCTGAGGTGTTTAGGGCCCAGTACAATAACTTCAATTTTGTTAGGGTTTAACATCAGAAAATGATATGTCATCCAGGATTTTATATCTTTAATGCACGCTTGAAATTTAGCTAGCTGACTGGTTTCGTCTGGCTTGATTGACAAGTATAATTGGGTGTCATCTGCATAACAGTGAAAGTTAATTGAGTGTTTCCTAATAATATTGCCTAGAGGAAGCATATATAGGGAGAAAAGAATAGGTCCAAGCACTGAGCCTTGAGGAACCCCATGGCTAACTTTAACGTACTTGGAGGATTTATCATTAACACTAACAAATTGAGATCGATCAGAGAAATAAGACTTAAACCAGCTTAGTGCGATTCCTTTAATGCCAACCAAGTGTTCCAATCTCTGTAACAGGATTGAATGGTCAATAGTGTCAAATGCAGCACTAAGATCTAGTAAAACAAGAATGGAGACAAGTCCTTTGTCTGCAGCAGTTAAAAGGTCGTTAATAATTTTCACCAGTGCCGTCTCTGTGCTATGATGCTTTCTGAGTCTTGATTGAAAGTCATCAAATAAACTATTGCTATGTAGAAAATCACATAACTGATTAGCAACTACCTTCTCAAGGATCTTGGATAGAAAGGGAAGGTTAGATATAGGTCTATAGTTTGCTAAGACCTCAGGATCTAGGGTGGGTTTTTTCAGAAGAGGTTTTATCACAGCTACTTTAAATGACTGCGGTACATAACCTGTTAATAAGGACATATTGATCATATCTAGTAATGAAGTGTTTACCACGGGTAACGCTTCTTTGAGTAATCTCGTTGGGATGGGGTCTAAGAGACAGGTAGATGGTTTAGCTGAGGATATCTTTAACATTAATTGTTGGTCTATAGGATAAAAGCAGTCTAAGTATATGTTGGGACTAGTCGTTATTTCTAGCGACTCTGCGTTTAAAGGTAAACCGTTAAAAGTTGAGGGCAAAAGGTGACGGATTTTATCTCTAATTGTTGTAATTTTATCATTAAAGAAGCTCATAAAGTCATCACTACTCAGAGCTAGAGGAATAGATGGCTCAGTAGAGCTGTGACTATCTGTCAGCCTGGCTACAGTGCTGAACAGAAACCTTGGGTTGTTCTTGTTTTCTTCTATTAATGATGAGTAATAGTTTGATCTGGCCTTTCTTAGGGCCTTCCTATAGGTTTTGAGACTTTCTTGCCAATCCAAACGGGATTCTTCCACTTTTGTGGAACGCCACTTACATTCAAGGTTTCGCGAGATTTGTTTTAATTTGCGAGTTTGGGAGTTATACCAAGGAGCTAATTTCCTTTGCTTCATCATCTTCTTTTTCAGGGGAGCAACGGAGTCTAAGGTCGTCCGTAGGCAAGTCGTAGCACCGTCTACAAATGTATCAATTTGAGAGGGACTGAGGTTAACATAGAGGTCCTCTGTTATGTTAAAGCATGACATAGAGTTGAATGCTGTAGGAATATCTTCTTTAAATTTAGCTATAGCACTGTCAGATAGGCATCTTGTGTAGAAGCTTTTATCTAATTTAATATAGTCAGGTAGTAAGAATTCGAAAGTGAATAAAGAATGATCTGATAATACCGAATTCTGCGGAAATATTATTAAATCCTCAATTTCAATACCACATGCCAGCACAAGGTCGAGGGTGTGGTTAAAACAGTGGGTCGCCTTGTGCACACTCTGACTGAAACCGATTGAATCGAGTAATGAGTTGAAAGCAGTGGTAAGGCTATTGCTGTCAACGTCCACATGGATATTAAAATAACCTACAATAAGTACTTTGTCTGATTTAAGGACTAAACATGATAAAAACTCTGAGAATTCAGATAAAAATTCAGAATACGGACCTGGAGCCCTGTAAATAACAACGAATATAATTGGCTGTAATGTTTTCCATTTTGGATGTTGAAGATTAAGAACAATACTTTCAAAGGAGTTATAATTTAATTTAGGTTTAGGAGTAATTAACAGGCTTGCATCAAAGATGGCTGCAACTCCTCCTCCTCGGCCTGAGCCTCTAGGAATTTGAGCATTAATATGACTGGGAGGAGTGGCTTCATTTAGACTAACATAGTCATCATGGCCCAGCCAGGTTTCAGTAAGACAAAATAAGTCAATGTTATTATCTGATATCAACTCGTTTACCAATACTGCTTTAGAAGACAGAGATCTAATATTTAATAGTCCACATCTAATTTTCCTATTTTGTTCTATCGTTGCAGTCGTTTTAATTCCAATTAGGTTGTTAGGTATAGCGCATCTTTTGTTTACCTTTGATTTAACCGATCTGAGTCGGGGAACAGACACCGTGCTTATTAGACTATGAGTGGGTGACTGCTCCAACGGAACAGAGGGGCGCGTAATACTGCACCTCTGATTACTAATATCAAGCTTGGGTTGTCATGGTTTATGTCTGATAAACTCGGTCAGATTTTTTGATATGAGAGCGGCTCCGTCCCAGGTGGGGTGAATGCCGTCTCTCTCCATCAGACCAGGCTTTCCCCAGAACGCCCCCCAGTTATTCACATAGCCCACAGCATTAGCTGGGCACCACCCCGACAACCAGCGGTGGAAGGATGACGTACGGCTGTACATTTCATCATTAGTCAGGTTTGGCAGGGGTCCAGAGAAAACTACTGAGTCCGACATTGTCTTTGCGTATGCACAAAGTGACTCAACATTCAATTTAGTGATCTCCGATTTACGACCATTACCCCCTACGTGAAGTATGATCTTACTGTATTTACGGTTCTTTTTGGCCAGCAGCTTTAGATGGGTTTCTATATCGCCCGCTCTGGCCCCGGGGACACATATGACCGTAGGTACTTTAGCCGCTGGGGCCGTCGGCTTCACATATCGCAGTATAGAGCTCCCAATAACCAGAATTGGCTTCTCAGCGGGTGTATCACTGAGTAGGGAGAACCTGTTAGAGAGGCGAAGACGCTCCGGTTTAGAGCGACCGTCACCACGTGCACTCCCTGGTCTAGATCTAACGCTACGCTTCCCTCGGACAGTCACCCACTCGCCCGGCTGCTCGGGGTCTGCCCGGGGACAGCTAGCAGAAGCTAAAGAAGCTAGAGAAGCTACAGTATGTTTGTCTGCATTAACTACATGGAGCTGGCTGGCTACGGAAGCATACGATTCTGATTCCATTGTGCGGAGCCGTGACTCAAATTCACTAAGCCTCGCCTCCAGAGCAGCGAATATACTACATTTATTACATGTATCGTTATCACTAAAGGAGGCAGAGGAATAGCTAAACATTTGACACACAGAGCAAGAAAGAGCAGGAGAGGGAGAGGAAGTAGCCATAATGGCTAAGCTAAAGTAGCTAACAACGTTTTAACAATTGTAAAGTGAAACTAAGTAAGTGCTTGAGTAAAACAATTGTAATTCAAATGCAATCCAGGCAAATAGCCGCTAATTTAAGCAGTAAAGCAGAGTTCAGTAAGTTATTGCCGGAGCATAAAACTAGCGTTTGTAACACGGGAACACCGGAAGTGACACAATACGCTCACCTTACACGTCAGCACGTCCAGCACCTCATAGCTCCTCAGAGATCCCTCAGAGATCCCTCCTCCATCCTCTCTCATAGCTCCTCAGAGATCCCTCCTCTATCCTCTCTCATAGCTCCTCAGAGATCCCTCCTCTATCCTCTCTCATAGCTCCTCAGAGATCCCTTCTCCATCCTCACTCATAGCTCCTCAGAGATCCCTCCTCCATCCTCACTCATAGCTCCTCAGAGATCCCTCCTCCATCCTTGGGTAAAGGAATAAGAGCTTTGATGCGGCCTTTCGCGAAGGAGGGACAGAACCACTTCCGGTTTTAGCGAGGAGATATCAAAGAAGAGAACTTAGTCTACATTTACATTGCTAGGTTTTGGTTTTTAAAAATGAATATATTTTGCTACGTTTCCTCCCTCTCATTCCCCCTGCTCTGGCGTTTCCCGAGCCTCTAAACCGGAGACGTTTGGAAACACTTCTGACCCGTTTTGGTTTGGAGTCTGCAGGGTTGTGTTGCAGTCTCAACGGAGACCTTTCGGCAACACCGATGCCAATGTTTCGCTGCCAGAACGACTTCCAGTTCGAGCCGAGGAGCGAGGAGATATCAAATGAGGGAAGTGAGATTCAGCCCGGGATGCTCCGGTCGGTCACTTTGTTGCATCATCGTGACCTCACACAGGTGATGTCGTTTTGAGTCCACCTGAGGCTGAAGCGGCCTCGCCACCTCTGCGTACTTGGCGCTCTTCCTGCCGCCCGGTCCACCTGTCAGCATGCAGTCTCTCAACGCTGCAGAAATCAAACGTCCCCTCCGTGAACGGACTCGCTCAGCAGGACTCGCCCCCCCTCCGGCACACAAACGACAGTAACCAGCCACCATATTGCATGTTCCAGAGTTTAGTGCCTATAATATTGTGCGTCTTGCCAGGAGCCACCATGTCAGCCAAGCCATGTTGTGTTTCTAGACTTTAGTAGTGATGTGTGTGGTGACTTCATAGTTGCTAATATTGAGGATGAATATTCTGCTTTTACTCTGGTTGGAATTCAGTGGAAACTCCAATACACTGTCACTGTAGACAAAACTAGTTTTTACTGTTTTCTTATTTTTTTCTTTCTAACTAAAAGCGTTTGTTGTCCCCTGATCTGTGGTCGTCTAAATGATTCTCACACACAAACCGGTGGGGGGGTGGGTGTGTGGGTGGGGCAGAGGCTTCTGGGGCTCCAGCCCTGAAAGTTTTCTCAAAAACACTGAACAATCACACTGAAACATCTTTTAGGCTGACTTCACTATCTTTTAGAAGCTGTAGCGGGCTCAGTTTTAAAGCTAAAGTGAAGCAAGGCAAGGCAAGGCAAGTGGGGCTGCACGATATGAGGAAAATATGCAATAACGTTGTTGAATTTCACAATAACGATATTACTTGACATAGATGAACCGATATTAAAGTGTACGCAAGTCTCTGAGTGTCTTTAGCAATGTATTCATTGCGCCACTTGATATTGATATAATGTGCAGCCCTAAAGGCAAGGCAGCTTTATTTGTTTCAGCAACAAGGCGATTTAAAGGGATTTACATAAAAAATTAAGATAAGATAAAACTTTCTGTTGACACAGAAACTTTTCTTGCATTGTCTGTTCTCACAATAAACAGATAACAATAAAATCACAAAATAAACATCTGACACACACAGACACAAACATAAACAGACACAGACACACACGCACAAACAGACGCACACGGACACGCACACAAACACACAGACACACATGCACAGACACATACATGCACAGACACATACATGCACACACAGACACACACATAAACAGACACAGACGCACACACACAGACACAAAGATACAGACATGCATGCACACACACGCACAAACACAGACACACAAACAGACGCACACAGACACGCATAGACATAGACACGCACACAGACACAAACACACATACACGCACACACAGACACACACATAAACAGACACATACACAGACACACAAACAGACGCACACAGATACACACACAAACGCATAAACATACACGCACACAGACACAAACACGCACATAGACACATGCACAGACATACACGCACACACATAAACAGACACATACACAGACGCACACAGACAGACAAGCACGCACAAACACACAGACGCACACAGACAAAAACACACGCATAGACACACAAACACACACACACATAGACACACACATGACACAGACACAAAGATACAGACGCACACAGACACGCACACACACACGCACAAACACACAGACGCACACACACAGACATACACGCACACACAGACATACACAGACGCACAAACGCATACAGACACACGCACACATACACGCACACACACAAACGCACAGACACACACAAACAGACACGCATAGACATAGACACGCACACAGACACAAACACACGCAAAGACACACAAACACACACATAGACACACAGACACACATGCACAGACATACACGCACAAACACAAACGCACAACACAGACACGCATAGACACAGACGCGCACACAGACAAAAACACGCACACACACACACATAGACACAAAAACACAAGCACAAGAACACATGCATAGGCACACACAGACACACACGTTTTAAAGAGGAGTTAAAAACTAAAAAATATGAGAATAAGTTTCAGAGCAGTGTAAGAAATGAATAATTATTTTAAAGATCTTCAGCCTTGGTTTCCAAGAAGAGAGTTGCAGAAGTCCTGCTTCTGTTTTCTGGGAGTTGGTTCCAGATACGTGGAGCATATACCGTACAAACTGAACGCTGCCTCTGTGTTTAGTTCGGACGTCTGGATGGTTAATACTGTAGCAGCACACCAGAAATAAACCAACAGTAATATTTGATATAAAGTCTTTGAGGGACAGTTGGACAAGGGAAGCCAAGATAAGCAAGATATTGGGACCATATGACATAAAATAACACTCCAAAGTTAGGCTGAAGTCTGGCGAGGGAAAAACATTTTTCAAAGGGGTCTGTTGACCTTTGACCCCCCAAGATATGTGAATGAAAACGACTTCTATGTGTACCCACGAGTCTATGTGTACAGTACAGTATTTGTTAAATTATTGTAGTTGCAGGGCTCCAGACTAACTTTTTTCACTAGGAGCACAGTGGCCCCCATCTTAAAAATTTTAGGAGCACAACCAGAAAATTTAGGGGCACACACCGTCAATCAACATGCTAACCAAAATATTCACATTTCTACTAACTTCCACTGTATTATTAATACATACTTTGATAATAGATGCAGAAATTACAATGTGCTGTTTCAAATTTGAATTGAAGATGCAACATAGAAGGCACCAATGCTGTCATGACAGTAGAATACATATATATATATATATATATATATATATATATATATATATATATATATATATATATATATATATATATATATATATATATAGTACAGGCCAAAAGTTTGGACACACCTTCTCATTCAATGTGTTTCCTTTTTATTTTCATGACTATTTACATTGTAGATTCTCCCTGAAGGCATCAAAACTATGAATGAACACATATGGAATTATGTACTTAACAAAAAAGTGTGAAATAACTGAAAACATGTCTTATATTTTAGATTCTTCAAAGTAGCCACCCTTTGCTTTTTTTGATAACTCTGCAAACCCTTGGTGTTCTCTCAATGAGCTTCATGAGGTAGTCACCTGAAATGGTTTTACCTTCACAGGTGTGCTTTGTCAGGGTTCATTAGTGGAATTATTTCCCTTATTAATAAAATAATACACACACAAGTGTGTGTGTGTGTGTATGGAGCACAAAGCAGACCCAGGTCTTGTTTTCAGCTTCATTTAATGCGTCTAAAATCGTTGGGAAACACATTTACAGGTAAGAAGGATATAGCCTACACATGTTTTGAGATTAGAGCTGGGCAATATATCAATATTATATTGATATGGTGATATGAGACTAGATATCGTCTTAGATTTTGGATATCGTGATATGACATAAGTGTCTTCTCCTGGTTGTAAAGGCTGCATTACAGTAAAGTGATGAACTTTTCTGAACTTACCAGACTGTTCTAGCTGTTATTTACCTTTACCCACTTAGTTATTATACAATACATATAATCATTATGTCCACATTACTGATGATTATGTATCAAAAATCTGTGTGTGTGAAGATATTTTGTTGTTGTCGACTCTAGAATATATCGCCGCAATATCGATATCGAGGTATTTGGTCAAGAATATGGTGATATCTGATTTTCTCCCTATTGCCCAGTCCTATTTGAGCCCCCTGATTGGTTATTTTTGACCTCTTTTTGGGGAGTGGGTTGTCTTTCATTTTCATTTTGAAGGGAGACAAATCTACCTCTTCTAAATATTGGGGGGGGGGGACATATATTCTATTTATTTCCCCAACCCCCGGAAATCTACGCCTATATACAAATGATCCCACACAGTTTTTTGCTATCATAAATAGTTTGATTGGCTGATTGACGTAATTTCAAAGGTTATGTGCATATTGTTGAATGACTGAAACGGTTTAAATAAACAAAGACGCGTGACCTGTCGGTGACCTTTGACCGGGTGTAAATCTGGCTCTCTGATTGGCTGAGCACACAGACACACATTCACACACACACACAGCCAGGGAAAGATGGCGGCTCAGGTGTCCGCGGTGCTGCTGCTGCTGCTGCTGCTCGGACTCCTGGCGGCTCCCGGTCTCTGCTCCGCCGGTTCCGCCGGCTCAGTGCCGGACACTGCGCGCGGCATGGCGCAACTGCAGCGCGTGCGGAGCCTCGCCGCGCACACCGGGTACGGAGGATGTTGGGCGCGAGCTCTGGAGCACCTGGACACGCGCTGCAGGGATATGACGTCGGAGAGCCAGAGCCGGATCGCGCTGAGCTTCACCTACTGTCACCTGAGCAGGTAAATCAAGCACACACACACACACACACAGAAACAGAGACACACACACACACACACACACACACACAGAAACAGAGACACACACACACACACACACACACACACACAGAAACAGAGACACACACACACACACACACACACACAGACACACACACACACACACACACACACACACACACACACACAGAAACACACACACACACACACACACACACACACACACACACACACACAGAAACACACACACACACACACACACACACACACACACACACACACACAGAAACAGAAACACACACACACACACAGAAACAGAGACACACACACACACACACACACACACACACACACACACACACAGAAACAGAGACACACACACACACACACACACACACACACACACACACACACACACAGAAACAGAGACACACACACACACAGAAACAGAGACACACACACACACACACACACACACACACACACACACACAGAAACAGAGACACACACACACACACACACACACAGAAACAGAGACACACACACACACACAGAAACAGAGACACAAACACACACACACACACACACACACACACACACACACACACACACACACACACAGAAACAGAGACACACACACACACACACACAGAAACAGAGACACAAACACACACAGAAACAGAGACACACACACACACACACAGAAACAGAGACACAAACACACGCGCACACAGCAGAGCTGCCAACTTTTCAAAAAACCTTGTATTGAGATTTGGTGGGGCTAACCAAAATTCTGACACGTACAAAGCAATTTTTTGGCTCATTCAGCATCATTACCGTAAAGCAAAATATACATAATAATAATAATAATAATTTATACACACACACACACACACACACACACACACACACACACACACACACACACACACCAGTGGTTCTCAATGTAGGGACCAGGGTTCCAAAGTTAAATTAACATTGGTCTACCAAAGGGATCTACAAGGACCGCTGACATTTTAAAGAATGACAATTCAATTCAATTTTATTCATAGTATCAAATCATAACAAGAGTTATCTCGAGGCACTTTACAGATAGAGTAGGTCTAGACCACACTCTATAATTTACAAAGCCCCAACAATTCCAACAATTACAGTAATTCCCTCAAGAGCAAGCAGTGCGACAGTGGCGAGGAAAAACTCCCTTTTAGGAAGAAACCTCGGACAGACCCAGGCTCTTGGTAGGCGGTGTCTGACGGGCTGGTTGGGGATATGATGAACAGTGGCGATAATAGTCAAATTAATAATGGAACGGTGACTTCAAATGGTAGTCGACAACCACTGATTTACAGTAGAGGCCAAAAGTTTGGACACACCTTCTCATTCAATGTGTTTCCTTTTTATTTTCATGACTATTTACATTGTAGATTCTCACTGAAGGCATCAAAACATTGAATGAACACATATGGAATTATGTACTTAACAAAAAAGTGTGAAATAACTGAAAACATGTCTTATATTTTAGATTCTTCAAAGTAGCCACCCTTGGCTTTTTTATTAATAAGGGAAATAATTCCACTAATGAACCCTGACAAAGCACACCTGTGAAGGTAAAACCATTTCAGGTGACTACCTCATGAAGCTCATTGAGAGAACACCAAGGGTTTGCAGAGTTATCAAAAAAAAGCAAAGGGTGGCTACTTTGAAGAATCTAAAATATAAGACATGTTTTCAGTTATTTCACACTTTTTTTGTTAAGTACATAATTCCATATGTGTTCATTCATAGTTTTGATGCCTTCAGTGAGAATCTACAATGTAAATAGTCATGAAAATAAAAAGGAAACACATTGAATGAGAAGGTGTGTCCAAACTTTTGGCCTGTACTGTATATACATTCTAATCCTTCAAAACTAAATTAATAGAAATTACCATTTTTTTGGACACCAGGGGGAACTGGTGGCCAAAGACTAAACCTCATTAGATTAGGCAGTGAGGGAAATTCATTCTTCAATCAAGGCCTCCCCACCAGTGGCGGCGCCAGAGATGTTCTTTTGCTGGTGCTTTGGGGTTGCTGGACGTTTCAGTGAGGCTGCTCTGAAATTTTGAGTTTCCCTTGACACAAATAGGCTAACGTTACACACACTCGCTCAGATGCCCACCTACCTCCGCCACGGTTTACTAAACGAGCGAACGAGAGAGATTGACTTAAAGTTGCCGATACAACAGCACTAGAACTCTGATTAGCCCACCAAACATATTAAAATACCAGACAACAAGCCGGGTTCAAACAATCATTACTGCAGCTCTCATATAGTGGCTCAGAAGAGTAATGCAGCAGGCCATACACCACACACAGCCAAGCACACACATAAAAACACACGCGCACGTATCCTCACAGTTTTCACATTTGCACGTATGGTCAAAATACTGTAGTCATATCTTAATATATCTAAATAAGCCACGGAGGGCGAACACGTTTTCTGGACTAAAAATAAACCGATGTCCAGTACACTGTATAACTTTAGATTAGGTGATCCATTATTAACATTTCTGTAAAACACGTTTATAACTGTAATGCTCTTCTACGAGACAGAGATAAGAGTAAAGTTCTTATATGGACCCCTATCAGCTGACTCACCCACCGTGGCCTGGCTGATCCCCTGGTCTAATGTCATGTACAGCAGGGTGACCCCTGGTCTAATGTCATGTACAGCAGGGTGACCCCTGGTCTAATGTCATGTACAGCAGGGTGACCCCTGGTCTAATGTCATGTACAGCAGGGTGACCCCTGGTCTAATGTCATGTACAGCAGGGTGACCCCTGGTCTAATGTCATGTACAGCAGGGTGACCCCTGGTCTAATGTCATGTACAGCAGGGTGACCCCTGGTACAGCAGGGTGACCCTGGTCTAATGTCATGTACAGCAGGGTGACCCCTGGTCTAATGTCATGTACAGCAGGGTGACCCCTGGTCTAATGTCATGTACAGCAGGGTGACCCCTGGTCTAATGTCATGTACAGCAGGGTGACCCCTGGTCTAATGTCATGTACAGCAGGGTGACCCCTGGTCTAATGTCATGTACAGCAGGGTGACGTTAAGCATCCTCAGCAGTAGTAGCCTAATCACGGCCGCGGTCAGCTCATCTTCCTCCGGCCGCTTTTCTTCGTCCCGGTCGGTGACAGGTTCACCATATCTCTCAGTCTCATTTACAGGTTGTGATAGAGTCTCCACACTTTGACGTTAAGGGAGTAAAAACTATCCATTGCTAGCATTAAAATCACTTCTCTAATCCTAACGGCTCCAAATATTGAACTCTTCTTCTTCTGTGGGAATACGTTACTGCGGAAGTAAGGTCAAAAGTTCAATGTGTGCTGCGGTGCTGCACCCTTTTGCCGAATACGATCACCTGTGTTTTTTTTAGCCTAAAAATAATCGGTTTGTTTTATTAATGTATTTATTCATTTTCCAAATCTAAATTATACTATTTACACATTAGCGATTTTTAATTTATTTATAAATAAACCACAGCAATTTCTTGGGGGTGCTAACGGGGTGCTATGGCAATCCTAGGGGTAGCTAAAGCACACCCTAGCCCCTCCCTGGCGCCGCCTCTGCCTCTCCCCACCACAAGGTGCAGCAGAAAATACACTGAAAAATACCAACAGCAAGACCAAAGACACAGCATGGCTCATTCTGTGCATGGGTCATATCACAGCCTTTGTCAAACTGTTTTTGTGCCAAGGCCCAGTAATGTTTGGCCCTTATCCTCTGTGCCCCACTTACTGTATGTCATTTTTTTTGGGAAAAGGAAGTCTGTTATATTTAGGTGCTAAATAACGTCTGCAAGCATTTAGAGATGCATATAGTGGCCCAAAGTTTCCTAGTATCTGCCCCCCCTGGTGAGCTGGCACAAACATCTGGACCCGTCACAGCTGCATTTCATTTTGAGCATTAAACGCTGAATTTGTACACACATATTTCTACCATTTTCTACATCAATTTATGCTGGAAACAGTTGAAAATATAGAACAATAATGCCCTGAGGCATTCTGTATTACTTTCACCTATTCTCTTGTAGATCATCTCTTTCTAATTTAACGTTATCGCTGCTGAGTCAACACACATGTAGGCCTAATTTACTCTTCCCTCCTCTTTTGCGTCTTTTGTTGGGGAAGTAAATCTCTTTAAATGTGCATGTGGCACTTATTCATGTGAATCATACATTAATTAATTTTAATTCATTTATAAACTCCTGGACTTCAGTTAGCTCAGATGTGTTTCAACAAGATTTACAACTTTGTGCACATTCAAAATATAACTCCTCCCATCTGTGTTCTCTGAGATATGGGGAGTTGTAATATAGTCTCCTGTGCATGTTATTGCTCCGCTGATATGGTAGTATGTATGTCATTCTTACCGTCTGACCGACACAGAGGCCCATTTCGGCTATTTTGCAGCGGCACTGTGGCTCCGTCCGGCTCTTAGCTCCTCCCTAGACGATTGCGATTGGTTTAAAGAAATGCCAATCAACCAGAGCACGTTTTTCTTCCATCCAGGAATGCTGTGTGGACTAGCCAGACCTTCCTCCGCAGCGCTGTGGAGGAAGGTCTGGCAATGTGAGACTAGTTTGTAGCTAACTGACAGTGCTAGCTCACCATAGCTAGCTAACGTTACAGCTTAGCCGAGAAGGATACCATTAATGTTTACATCCGGCGCTGTCCCAAGGACAAAATATTAAATATTTGTACTTTAGTATTTCTGTTGCCTGCTACTTTATATCCTACTGCAGTTCATTTAAATTAATTATTTTTTTTATAAACAGAGTATAAATGAAAGAATTCTTTATTAGAGAATTTTTATTTAGAAAATCTCTCCGTCTGTCAGCTCAGGCAGGGACTTCCCACCTTGCCCCGAGGGGTCAGAGGTCAGCAGGTGTACAGGTGGAATGGACGCTGTGGCCTTCAACACCTACACCGAGTTCTTCACACACACTCACTCCATCTGTCACTTCCTGCAGTCGGAAGCCTGGCAGAGCCGCGCGGAGAACACCATGTACAGGTAACACACACACAGGTAACACACACACAGGTAACACACACACAGGTAACACACACACAGGTAACACACACACAGGTAACACACACACAGGTAACACACACACAGGTAACACACACACAGGTAACACACACACACACACACACACAGGTAACACACACACACACACACACACACACACAGTAACACACACTGGGTAACACACACACACACACACACACACAGGTAAACACACACACACACACACACACACACACACAGGTGGCAACCACAGGCTGTAGAACACCATGTACGGAGCTTACACACACACACACACACACACACACACACACACAGGTAACACACAGGTAACACACACACACAGCAACAACAGGCTGTAGAGAGCACCATGTACAGCAGGGTGTCAAACTCATTCCAGAGGGGCACACTGAAACTAGAATCTGTCCAAGGGCAGACATGTTTAGTTTATTCACATGCTTTTATTTCATCGAAAAAGTCAAGGATCTTTTACTGAATATTGCGTGTCTCATATATTCTTACTTACAGTTTGGTCGACATAAAGCTGAAATTAACTTATCCAAAGCGACAAAAATGTCGAGAAAAAACAACAAAAACATTGGAAAAAACGCCGGAAAGCCCCCAAAACGTTGGGAAAAGGCAAAGCGTCTGCAAAAGCTCCAAAAACTAGGCGGGCCAAAATTGATTGTGAACCTAAATTGATATGCGGGCCGTTAAAATCTGCGAGGGCCGCATTTGGCCCACGGGCCTTGAGTTTGACACACGTGATGTTCAGGTAAAACACACACAGCTAACAACCACAGGCTGTAGAGAACACCATGTACAGGTAACACACACACACACACACACACACACACACACACACACAGGTAAAAACCACAGGCTGTAGAGAACACCATGTACAGGTAACACACACACACACACACACACACACACACACACACACACACACACACACACAGGTAACAACTACAGGCTGTAGAGAACACCATGTACAGGTAACACACACACAGGTAACATGTACTTGTTCCCCTATTAGGAGTGCTTAAACTAATATCTACAATACAGAAGTTGGTTTAGTTCCAAGTGCAGTGGCAACATGTTACAATGTGGAGAGTCCCCCAAACTAAATCCTGCTTAGGGCCCCCAAAAGTCTAGGGCTGGCCCTGGTAACACTGGACATTAAAGTGTGTGTGTGTGTGTGTGTGTGTGTGTGTGTGTCAGGTTGACTGAGAGCTCTGCAGGTGTAGCTGAGCAGCTGCTGTCCTCCAGGCAGATGGCCGAGGACCTGATGGATGCTCAGGCCGCTGCGTTACAGGCGCAGCAGGAGATCCTGAACAACGGAGAGGAGCTGAGAGTCACCCTGAGAGACTCTACCCAGGGTAAACAAAAAAAAAAAACACACGCATACAACCTTAAGACCCAACACAGTAGCTCATTTACCATCCACTTGTCAATCGAATTATCTGAAGTTCGGTAAAAAAAAAAAACTCCTGTGAATAAAGCTGAGTGTGTTTCCATCCGACGGCTTTAAAGTGACTAAAAACTGACATCACGTGCTGTTCTGCGATTAAACTGGTATATCGAATTGATTTGAGACATTTTAAGGTGTTTCCGTTAATTTTCGCACTGAATCGCATCAACATTCAAGCTGACATTTTGCAAGACAAAAGTAGTAATTCAATTTCAATTCATTTTTATTTATAGTATGAAATCATAACAGAGTTATCTCGAGACACTTTACAGATAGAGTAGGTCTAGACCACACTCTATAAATTCCAAAAGTAGTTGTTAATATCAGAAGCTCCGATGGGCCTTTGGCCGAGGATCTGATCCAGATCATCAGAAAGGTGGAACTTTTATTTTATTTCCCCTCCGGCACCGCTGAGAGACAACTCTCTTTTTTTGAGACATGTATCTCTGTTAGAGCTCCTTCCATTTACTCCGCGGGACGTCCCGCGGCTTGTCCTAACCTTTGTTAATAAATTATGGCATTTCTTAGATTTTTGCTGTCTAAAATAGCCGTTATATTTTGCTCGTAAATTAAATTCAGAAAGTCTCTCGCCTCCTCGCTCGTCCACTTCCATCATGTCTTTGTTGACGCCCGTCATGTGTGCAAACAGAGAGGAAATACTGGGCGGAAATGGACTACAACTTCTTCTTCTTCGTTTTGAAAATCCGATGAGACCGAACATATTTCCTTTGAGTCGATATTCATGAAATTCAATCGAATTTTACCGTTTTCCATGACGACACTTTTCATTCGATATCACTTAATTCAGATAAAAAAGTGCGGATGGAAACATATACATGTAGAAACTTTCCTGAAGGGTTAAAAAAAAAAAAACTCTAGTGGCCACAATCGCCCAACGCAGCTTTAACTCCCTTTATTTACTGATGATGGAGCTACTCTTCCTGGGGTCTCTGTTATGTCATAACAATATTACATCCATCCATTCATATTCACAATCAGTTCCCTCCAGAAAAACGTGATTATGCAATCGCATAATTCAACGCATAATCAGCCAAAGTCTGCATATTTAGGGGGTGCACTTTTTCAAATAAGCTGCACTTTCGCCGCATAAATTGTCAATTTCCGCGCAAAATATGCATGATGTCATAATCCCCGCATTTTCATTGCAAAAAAGTCCCATAATACAGTACAAGCCAAGCAAAGGGTGGCTACTTTGAAGAATCTAAAATATAAGACATGTTTTCAGTTATTTCACACTTTTTTTGTTAAGTACATAATTCCATATGTGTTTCATTCATAGTTTTGATGCCTTCAGTGAGAATCTACAATGTAAATAGTCATGAAAATATAAAAGGAAACGCATTGAATGAGAAGGTGTGTCCAAACTTTTGGCCTGTAGTGTACATCTCAGCAGAAAGTTGAAAAATGTTGCGTTTACTTCACACAAGAGCAGCCTTTTTCCCCTATTGCCATGGGAACGTTATGAAGTGATGTAATTACGCAATTAACCTCTCGCCGGCCCCTCCCCCAAATTGTCCAATCACACATCATAGCAACCGTTACTATGTGAGCAGGTCCGACAAACATTGTCTCCAAGCTAGATGGTGAAGCGGTGCGCCCACGGCGTTTGTACAGTACAGGCCAAAAGTTTGGACACACCTTCTCATTCAATGCGTTTCCTTTTTATTTTCATGACTATTTACATTGTAGATTCTCACTGAAGGCATCAAAACTATGAATGAACACATATGGAATTATGTACTTAACAAAAAAGTGTGAAATAACTGAAAACATGTCTTATATTTTAGATTCTTCAAAGTAGCCACCCTTTGCTTTTTTTGATAACTCTGCAAACCCTTGGTGTTCTCTCAATGAGCTTCATGAGGTAGTCACCTGAAATGGTTTTACCTTCACAGGTGTGCTTTGTCAGGGTTCATTAGTGGAATTATTTCCCTTATTAATGAAAAAGTCTGTCTGTCTGTCTCTCTCCTGTCTCTCTCTCCTGTCTGTGTGTCTGTCTCTCTCCTGTCTGTCTGTCTGTGTGTCAGGTCTGCGGTCTGTGTTCTCTGACCTCAGCAGTGCCTCCAGGAGCCAGCAGGTGGCGCTGTCAGAACTCTTTAACAGAGTTTCCTTCCTGCAGAGCTTCTTGCTGATGGAGGCTCACAGTCTGAGCTCCTGCTGCTACAACGCTGCTGCGCTCTGCACCTCCTTCCTCCTCACCTCCACCCAGCGCTCCTCTAGAGCCAGGTAACTCCTCCCCCCTCACCCAGCGCTCCTCTAGAGCCAGATAACTCCTCCCCATTCACCAAGCGCTCCTCTAGAGCCAGGTAACTCCTCCTCCTCCACCCAGCGCTACTCTAGAGCCAGGTAACTCCTCCTCCTCCACCCAGCGCTACTCTAGAGCCAGGTAACTCCTCCTCCTCCACCCAGCGCTACTCTAGAGCCAGGTAACTCCTCCTCCTCCACCCAGCGCTACTCTAGAGCCAGGTAACTCCTCCTCCTCCACCCAGCGCTCCTCTAGAGCCAGGTAACTTCTCCCCCCTCACCCAGCGCTACTCTAGAGCCAGGTAACTCCTCCCCCCTCACCCAGCGCTCCTCTAGAGCCAGATAACTCCTCCCCATTCACCAAGCGCTCCTCTAGAGCCAGGTAACTCCTCCTCCTCCACCCAGCGCTCCTCTAGAGCCAGGTAACTCCTCCCCCCTCACCCAGCGCTCCTCTAGAGCCAGGTAACTCCTCCTCCTCCACCCAGCGCTCCTCTAGAGCCTGGTAACTCCTCCCCCTCACCCAGCGCTCCTCTAGAGCCAGATAACTCCTCCCCCTCACCCAGCGCTACTCTAGAGCCAGGTAACTTCTCCCCCCTCACCCAGCGCTACTCTAGAGCCAGGTAACTCCTCCCCCCTCACCCAGCGCTCCTCTAGAGCCAGATAACTCCTCCCCCTTCACCAAGCGCTCCTCTAGAGCCAGGTAACTCCTCCTCCACCCAGCGCTCCTCTAGAGCCTGGTAACTCCTCCCCCCTCACCCAGCGCTCCTCTAGAGCCAGGTAACTTCTCCCCCCTCACCCAGCGCTACTCTAGAGCCAGGTAACTCCTCCCCCCTCACCCAGCGCTCCTCTAGAGCCAGATAACTCCTGCCCATTCACCAAGCGCTCCTCTAGAGCCAAATAACTCCTCCCCATTCACCAAGCGCTCCTCTAGAGCCAGATAACTCCTCCCCCCTCACCCAGCGCTCCTCTAGAGCCAGGTAACTCCTCCTCCTCCACCCAGCGCTCCTCTAGAGCCAGATAACTCCTCCCCCCTCACCCAGCGCTACTCTAGAGCCAGGTAACTTCTCCCCCCTCACCCAGCGCTACTCTAGAGCCAGGTAACTCCTCCCCCCTCACCCAGCGCTCCTCTAGAGCCAGATAACTCCTCCCCATTCACCCAGCGCTCCTCTAGAGCCAGGTAACTCCTCCTCATGTCCACGCAGCGCTCCTTTAGGGCCAGGTAACTCCTCCTCCTCCTCCACCCAGCGCTCCTTTAGAGCCAGGTAACTCCTCCCCATTCGCCAAGCGCTCCTCTAGAGCCAGGTAACTCCTCCTCACCTCCACCCAGCGCTCCTCTAGAGCCAGGTAACTCCTCCTCACCTCCACCCAGCGCTCCTCTAGAGCCAGGTAACTCCTCCTCCTCCACCAAGCGCTCCTCTAGAGCCAGGTAACTCCTCCTCCTCCACCCAGCGCTCCTATAGAGCCAGGTAACTCCTCCCCATTCACCAAGCGCTCCACTAGAGCCAGGTAACTCCTCCTCACCTCCACCCAGCGCTCTTCTAGAGCCAGGTAACTCCCCCCCTCACCCAGCGCTCCTCTAGAGCCAGGTAACTCCTCCCCATTCACCAAGCGCTCCTCTAGAGCCAGGTAACTCCTCCTCCTCCACCCAGCGCTCCTCTAGAGCGAGGTAACTCCTCCCCCCTCACCCAGCGCTCCTTTAGAGCCAGGTAACTCCTCCCCATTCACCAAGCGCTCCTCTAGAGCCAGGTAACTCCTCCTTACCTCCACCCAGTGCTCCTCTAGAGCCAGGTAACTCCTCCCCCCTTACTCAGCGCTCCTCTAGAGCCAGGTAACTCCTCCCCATTCACCAAACGCACCTCTAGAGCCAGGTAACTCCTCCTCACCTCCACCCAGCAATTCTCTAGAGCCATGTAACTCCTCCCTCCTCCACCCAGCGCTCCTATAGAGCCAGGTAACTCCTCCTCACCTCCACCCAGCGCTCCTCTAGAGCCAGGTAACTCCTCCCCCCTCACCCAGCGCTCCTCTAGAGCCAGGTAACTCCTTCTCACCTCCACCCAGCGCCCCTCTAGAGCCAGGTAACTCCTCCTCACCTCCACCCAGCAATTCTCTAGAGCCAGGTTACTCCTCCCCATTCACCAAGCGCTTTTCTAGAGCCAGGTAACTCCTCCCCATTCACCAAGCGCTCCTC
>CM046793.1:2959707-2969707 GCA_025617405.1 Perca schrenkii
TCAATGGGTTTTTTGTCTTGTTTTCAATGTTTTTTTTGTCTCATTTTCAGTGTTTTTTGTCTCGTTTTCAATGTTTTTTTTGTCTTATTTGCAATGTCTTTTGGTGTCATTTTCAATGTTTTTTTGTCTCCTTTTCAATGGGTCTTTTTGTCTCCTTTTCAATGTTTTTTTTGGTCTCCTTTTCAATGTTTTTTTTGTCCCCTTTTCAATGTTTTTTGTCTCCTTTTCAATGTTTTTTTGTCTCCTTTTCAATGTTTTTTTTGTCTCCTTTTCAATGTTTTTTTTGTCTCCTTTTCAATGTTTTTTGTCTCCTTTTCAATGTTTTTTTTTGTCTCCTTTTCAATGTTTTTTTTGTCTCCTTTTCAATGTTTTTTTGTCTCCTTTTCAATGTTTTTTGTCTCGTTTTCAATGTTTTTTTGTCTCCTTTTCAATGTTTTTTTGTCTCATTTTCAATGTTTTTTGTCTCGTTTTCAATGGGTCTTTTTGTCTCCTTTTCAATGGGTCTTTTTGTCTCCTTTTCAATGTTTTTTTTGGTCTCCTTTTCAATGTTTTTTTTGTCTCCTTTTCAATGTTTTTTTGTCTCCTTTTCAATGTTTTTTTGTCTCATTTTCAATGTTTTTTGTCTCGTTTTCAATGTGTCTTTTTGTCTCCTTTTCAATGGGTCTTTTTGTCTCCTTTTCAATGTTTTTTTTGGTCTCCTTTTCAATGTTTTTTTTGTCTCCTTTTCAATGTTTTTTTGTCTCCTTTTCAATGTTTTTTTGTCTCCTTTTCAATGTTTTTTTTGTCTCCTTTTCAATGTTTTTTTTTGTCTCCTTTTCAATGTTTTTTTTGTCTCCTTTTCAATGTTTTTTTGTCTCCTTTTCAATGTTTTTTTGTCTCCTTTTCAATGTTTTTTGTCTCCTTTTCAATGTTTTTTGTCTCGTTTTCAATGTTTTTTGTCTCCTTTTCAATGTTTTTTTGTCTCCTTTTCAATGTTTTTTGTCTCCTTTTCAATGTTTTTTGTCTCCTTTTCAATGTTTTTTTGTCTCGTTTTCAATGTTTTTTGTCTCGTTTTCAATGTTTTTTGTCTCCTTTTCAATGTTTTTTGTCTCCTTTTCAATGTTTTTTTGTCTCGTTTTCAATGTTTTTTGTCTCGTTTTCAATGTTTTTTGTCTCGTTTTCAATGTTTTTTTGGTCTCATTTTCAATGTTTTTTTTGGTCTCATTTTCAATGTTTTTGTTTCTTTTTTCTGGATAATTTTTGACTTTTTTTTTTTTTTGGAAAAGTTTTAGTTGGTTCTTTCTGAGTTTTGTCGCCTTTTTTCCGCACTTTTTTATAACGTTTGTTTTTCGAGTTTTGCGTGTATTTCTCTATGGAAGAGAACCAGTGATGTCACAGAGGGGAAGGTTACTTCCTGTCACATCTCTTCCAGAGGAGGTCCGAGAGTAGAAGAAGAGAGGAGGCGCTGCGGAGGCGAGAGGAGATAAAAAGAAAAGAAGAGGAGGAAGAGGAAGAGGAGGAGTGCAGCACGTTGGTGTGTCCGACCACAGACCACCCAGACCTGTCTCACCTCTCTCACATCGGTCGGTACCCGTCTCTCTGTTGACCTTAGATATTTATGGTCCCACGAGGGAGATTTGTTTTCAGTCTGTTTCATGCACATGGCAATAAACACGGACAAATACATCACCAGACAGCCGAAAGAGCTACGTATAGGGTTGGGTATCGGTTAGTTTGTTAGGGTTAGGGTACAACAGCACAAAACGACAGTCGGCGATATTAAAGAAGGGCTTGTTTATCGCTACGGCCATATGGTAAGAATTCAATGATTTATTAATAATTTATAACAATAACTTATTTTACCAGTAAATTGCTGTTAAATGACAAAAACAACCACCAGATGGGGAAAGAGTATTTTACAATAACTTTGAATGCACCGTGAGGCTGTAGGTGACCAGTTTCAAGTGAACGCACCGTCTGTGTTGTTTTTCCGACAGACTGTTACGTCCCGCTGTTGGAATCCTCTCCAGTGAAATACAGTCACACTTTAGACCGTTGAGCTCTCAGCATTTAACCGTGTTTAACCAGCTGCTAGCTAACGCTAGGCTAACGTTACCTGCTACTAAGTGTAGTGGTAACTAGCATCACATGCAGCGATGCTTCTGTTGCCTGTAACATCTGTTTCAGAGCAACAGAGAGCAGTAATACTCATAATACTGGACCAATGTCAAAGATTGTTGTTCCCATCAGTCACTTTGACACAAAAACACATACAGTACAGGCCAGAAGTTCAATGTGTTTTTCTTATTTTCATGACTATTTACATTGTAGATTCTCACTGAAAGCATCAAAACTATGAATGAACACATATGGAATTATGTACTTAACAAAAAAGTGTGAAATAACTGAAAACATGTCTTATATTTAAGATTCTTCAAAGTAGCCACCCTTTGCTTTTTTTGATAACTCTGCAAACCCTTGGTGTTCTCTCAATGAGCTTCATGAGGTAGTCACCTGAAATGGTTTTACCTTCACAGGTGTGCTTTGTCAGGGTTCATTAGTGGAATTATTTCCCTTATTAATAAAAAAGCAAAGGGTGGCTACTTTGAAGAATCTAAAATATAAGACATGTTTTCAGTTATTTCACACTTTTTTGTTAAGTACATAATTCCATATGTGTTCATTCATAGTTTTGATGCCTTCAGTGAGAATCTACAATGTAAATAGTCATGAAAATAAAAAGGAAACACATTGAATGAGAAGTTGTGTCCAAACTTTTGGCCTGTACTGTAGGAACATAGGGGTCCAGGTTGTAGTTACCCTTAGCTGGATCCCTTCTAGTCCCAACGCTGTCTCTCCTCTCTGTCCACGTTAACAGTTTGAGTGTGTATCTGTACTGCAGGTTGGAGTACCGACAGTATTCTCAGCAGTACGGTGAACGGCTCAGCAGCTGACATCACCCTGCAGCCGTACAACACCCACAGTGCCTCAGCGCAGAGTCCCGCTACCCAGGATGCCTCAGCGCGGAGTTCCGCATCCCACAATGCCTCAGTCAGGCGTCCTCGCCGCTCCTCGTCCTCCGCCCCTGTGGTCTACAGCATCCTGGTGGAGGATCATCAGGTACAAGAGTTTCCAGGCAAAATAGAATAGGAAGAGATGTTTATATGTCATTTAGACACAAATACATATTCATAAATGTGAGCTTAGAATTATAAGGTTCTATCTCCGTTTATATGGTAGTTCTGAGATATTGAGCATCAAAGTTTTTACATCCCAGCTGGCAAAAATGTTATGTAGTATATAATTTTATCAATAACTAACTAACAAAATATTTTTTTTTACAAAAATAACACCACACAGGCATTAATAATTAATAAAAAACTCAATGTCGACCAAAAGTGGAGATAGAATATGATAACGATTGCTCTTCCTTCATCCTCCAAGTACCCGGATGTCTGTCTCTGTAACTTGAAATTGAATTTGCTGATCTGAATCTGAATAGTGAGAACCGAATGTGAGGATATATAGAGAGTTGCATTTTCAGTGAAGATCAAATTTTATTGGAATTCAGTAACAAACGAATAAATTCAATTTCAAATTATACTATTCAGATTCCGTTTTTCAATGCAATGATTCAAATTAAACAATACAATTTCAAATTATGTGATTCAAATTCAGTTTTTCAATGCAATTATTAAAGTTTAGCAATTCAAATTCAAATATAAATGATTCAAATTCAGTTTCTGGTGGCACATATTTCAGCCCGTAATAGAACCTTATAATTCTGAGCTCACGATTAATGACATGTTGATGTTTGAAAGTCTCGAGGTCTTGATATAAATGCAGATATATCGATTTTCTAATATTGCAGGTGTCAATCCAGAAGGAAATATTCTGGAGCCTTTTTTGCCGTCAATACTGCCGACGTTGTCTTTGCTCTAATCGGATCAGTATATATATTTATGTTTATGTTTATGGGAAACATCCATGTGTCCAGACGAGGCTAGCAGCAGCCGCAGAGCCGCGTCAGACACCTTTCTGGTGGGAAAGACGTAGAAAACACCACGCAGGCAGCGTGCAGGAGGCCTACGTTTAGTTTTAGAGCAGCGAGGCCCGTTGTTCTGCGACCTAAAATGACTGCTTTTGTCAAAGGAGTCTGGTGGCAAGTGTATACAGTACAGGCCAAAAGTTTGGACACACCTTCTCATTCAATGTGTTTCCTTTTTATTTTCATGACTATTTACATTGTAGATTCTCACTGAAGGCATCAAAACTATGAATGAACACATATGGAATTATGTACTTAACAAAAAAAGTGTGAAATAACTGAAAACATGTCTTATATTTTAGATTCTTCAAAGTAGCCACCCTTTGCTTTTTTTTGATAACTCTGCAAACCCTTGGTGTTCTCTCAATGAGCTTCATGAGGTAGTCACCTGAAATGGTTTTACCTTCACAGGTGTGCTTTGTCAGGGTTAATTAGTGGAATTTGTTCCCTTATTAATAAAAAAGCAAAGGGTGGCTACTTTGAAGAATCTAAAATAAAAGACATGTTTTCAGTTATTTCACACTTTTTTTTTAAGTACATAATTCCATATGTGTTCATTCATAGTTTTGATGCCTTCAGTGAGAATCTACAATGTAAATAGTCCTGAAAATAAAAAGGAAACGCATTGAATGAGAAGGTGTGTCCAAACTTTTGGCCTGTACTGTATATATATGATACACAATACACAGGGTGGATTTAATGATACTTTTAGGGGGGAAACCCCTCAGATGTGGTGGGTCCTGACTCTGACCTCTGCTCTTCTCTCTTCTCATATCTTCATCTTCATCCTCCTCTTCCTCTCCTTGCTCCTGATTGGTCAGCCTCGATACAGCCTGAGGAGCAGAAGATCTGAGGCTCACCGAAGACAGGATGTCATTTAGTTTCATTTCATCTGCTGGAGATTTTACACTCAGAATGTTTTTTATTTGTTTATTTGTTCTCAATATCAATAAAAGTACATTTTTAGATTTGAAACAGAAAAGTGTGAAACTGGTGTTGTTACGCAGCAGGAAGACTCACGGCTCAGTCTCAGCAGCTGGAGACAGAAACTCAAGTTTATCTTTAATTAACCGCTAACCATCAATCAAACTCAACTTCACTAAGAGCCAGACCGGGAAATAAGAATCACATTAAGGGGCCAGACATGTTGACATGATTTAATTTAAGAGAAAATGTAAAATACGTTGACTGTATTATTGCATGTCTCATGTAGCTTTCTCACTTACAGTTTGGGCCTCATGAAGCCCCCCCAAAAAATCGGCAAAAAGTTCCTTAGCCATCATAGAAGAAAGCGACAAAATTGTCTAAAAAAGTGCCAAAAACATTGAAAAAAGTGCCAAAAATGTAGAAAAAAGTGACTGAAAAGGTGCCAAAAATGTTGAAAAAAGTGACTGAAAAGGTGCCAAAAATGTTGAAAAAAGTGACGGAAAAGGTGCCAAAAACATTGAAAAAAGTGCCAGATAGTTGAAAACAGTGACTAAAACGTTGCAAAAAGTGCCAAAAACATTGAAAAAAGTGCCAAAAGCGACGGAAAAGGTGCCAAAACATTGAAAAAGTGCCAAAAACTTCAGAAAAAAGTGACAAAAACATTGAAAAAAAAGTGCCTAAAATGTCGTAAAAAGTGCCAAAAAAATGCCATAAACATTGAAAAGAGTGCCAAATAGTTGACAAAAACATTGAAACAAAATGACAAAAGCGACGGAAAAGTCGATGTAAACTAGGCAGGCCAAAATTGATTGTGAACCTAAATTGATCCGGTTTGAGGGCCTTGAGTGATGCGTTTGAGGAACCATGTGCGTGGGGAGATAGTGTCCACGCAACACAGTCTCATCCCTATTCGTCATATGTTTCCCCCAGACATCCATAAGCCGACGTGGAGGGTACCCCCTACTCGTGGCTTGACACCGTAGAGCAGGGGGGTCAAACTCATTTTCCCAGAGGGCCACACTGGAAAAAGAGAATCACACCAAGGGCCAGACATGTAAGCGTTTATTGACGTGCTTTTGTTACCGCGTGTCACTTTTTAAAAACATTTTGGTGGCTTTTTTTCCCTCATTTTTGCTGTTTCTGTTGCGACTTTTTTGTGGCTTTCTCAGACGTTTGTCAACTTTTTGTAAATTTGTTGCTTTTTCCGAAACATTTCTGTACGCTTTTTGTCGTATTTTTGTTGACAAAAGTCATCAAAAAAGTTCCTTAGCCATAGACTTTAGCAAATAAAGCAAAACAATGATATCTTTTTTTTTTTTTAACAACAACCTGTTTCACAGCCTGAATATTAAACTCTCTCTCTCTGCTTCTGGGGGAATTTCTGAATCTCAGAGTCGGCAAATCTGCCGTATTCTACTTTGAACGTCAGGTAATTACAGTTTTAAAAAAAAACACTTTCCTGTGTTTTTGGTTTGGCGCACAACTAGGCAGGCCAAAATGTATTGTGAACCAAAGCTGATATGCGGGCCGGATCTAAATTTGTAACGGGCCGGATTTGGCCCGCGGGCCTTGAGTTTGACACATGTGCCGTAGAGGGTCATCCCGTAGATTTGAATGCAAATCCCTCATCTTTGGACCACGATGACAAGAAAATCCAGAAATGAGCCCAGTGTTCTCCAGTCCGGATGGTTTTAGGACACGTGTCAAACTCAAGGCCCGGGGGCCAAATCCGGCCCCTTGCAGCTTTAGATCCGGCCCGTATATCAATTTAGGTTCACAATACATTTTTGCCCACCTAGTTGTGCACCAAACCAAAAACACAGGAAAGTGTCTTCTTTTAAACTGCAATTGAAATTCTCCCAGAAGCAGAGAGTTTTCATATTGAGGCTGTGAAGCAAGTTGTTGTTGTTGTTGTTGTTGTTGTTGTTGTTGTTGTTGTAAAAAATAAATAAAAAAGTATAATTGTTTTTCTTGATTTGCTAAATTCTATGATGGCTAAGGAACTCTTTTGATGACTTTTGTAGGGCTTCATGTCAACACAAATGCAACAAAAAGTGTACAAGAATGTCGGAAAAAGCAACAAATTTACAAAAAAAGGTGACAAATGTCTGAGAAAACCACAAAAACAACAGAAATGAGGAAAAAAGCAACCAAAATGTTTAAAAAAAAAAAGTGACATGCAGTAACAAAAGCACGTCAATAAACCCTACACGTCTGGCCCTCGGTGTGATTCTCTTTTTCCAGTGTGGCCCTCTGGGAAACTGAGTTTGAACCCCCTGGCTTAGGAGAAGGACAGAGGTGACTGAAAGACCCTGAAAAGTTTCATCTCTGCTGCTTTTAAGTGTTTAAGTGAAGATAAATATTTAAAAGGGGGGAGCTGACCGAGGTGGGGGGGGCTGACCGAGGTGGGGGGGGCTGACCGAGGTGGTGGGGGGGGAGCTGACCGAGGTCTGCAGCTCTGATGGGGAAAAAGAAACGAAAACAAAAACTGCTGCAAAGAATTAGTCTCCACAGTTTTCCTTACGCTTCAAATTTCAGCCTGTGAGAAGAAAGAAAAGAAAGAAAAGCGCAGAGAAAATGAGAAACAGACCACGAGGAGGAGGAGGAGGAGGAGGAGGAGGAGGAGGAGGAGGAGGAGGAGGAGTGTCCGTCTGCAGCTCAGATCAGACTTTCACACAAAAGGAGAGAGAGAGAGAGGGAGGGAGAGTGAGACGTCTGTCTGTCTGGACAATCTGACAACTGGAATGAAAGAATACAAATCTGCAGAGGAAGAGAAAATGAAGCGGTAGCCGCCGGAGGAGGAGGAGGAGTCTGAGCGACGGTAACGGTGGAGCTGAGTCGGCACTTTGGCCGTTCTTCACAAGAGAAGAAGAAACGTTTATTTCCTCCGACCAGATGGATGTATTTTTCACCTTTTTTCTTTTTTGATCTGACCGGAACTCACTGATCTGATGGTTAAATCCTGCGGTGGAAAGTAACTGAGTACATTTACTCCAGTACTGTACTTAAGTTAACAAATGTTGAGGTACTTGTACTTTACTTGAGTCTTTTCTTTTCATGTTACTTTCTACTTCTACTCCACTACATTCATCTGTTACAGCTTTAGTTACTAGTTACTTTAGTTACTCCACTACATTCATCTGTTCCAGCTTTAGTTACTAGTTACTTTAGTTACTCCACTACATTCATCTGTTACAGCTTTAGTTACTAGTTACTTTAGTTACTCCACTACATTCATCTGTTACAGCTTTAGTTACTAGTTACTTTAGTTACTAGTTACTTTAGTTACTCCACTACATTCATCTGTTCCAGCTTTAGTTACTAGTTACTTTAGTTACTCCACTACATTCATCTGTTACAGCTTTAGTTACTAGTTACTTTAGTTACTCCGCTACATTCATCTGTTCCAGTTTTAGTTACTAGTTACTTTAGTTACTCCGCTACATTCATCTGTTCCAGCTTTAGTTACTAGTTACTTTAGTTACTCCACTACATTCATCTGTTCCAGCTTTAGTTACTAGTTACTTTAGTTACTCCACTACATTCATCTGTTCCAGCTTTTTAGTTACTAGTTACTTTAGTTACTCCACTACATTCATCTGTTCCAGCTTTAGTTACTAGTTACTTTAGTTACTCCACTACATTCATCTGTTACAGCTTTAGTTACTAGTTACTTTAGTTACTCCATTCTTCTGTTACAGCTTTAGTTACTAGTTACTTTAGTTACTCCACTACATTCATCTGTTCCAGCTTTAGTTACTAGTTACTTTAGTTACTCCACTACATTCATCTGTTACAGCTTTAGTTACTAGTTACTTTAGTTACTCCGCTACATTCATCTGTTACAGCTTTAGTTACTAGTTAGTTTAGTTACTCCGCTACATTCATCTGTTACAGCTTTAGTTACTAGTTACTTTAGTTACTCCACTACATTCATCTGTTCCAGCTTTAGTTACTAGTTACTTTAGTTACTCCGCTACATTCATCTGTTCCAGCTTTAGTTACTAGTTACTTTAGTTACTCCACTACATTCATCTGTTCCAGCTTTAGTTACTAGTTACTTTAGTTACTCCACTACATTCATCTGTTCCAGCTTTAGTTACTAGTTACTTTAGTTACTCCACTACATTCATCTGTTACAGCTTTAGTTACTAGTTACTTTAGTTACTTCATTCATCTGTTACAGCTTTAGTTACTAGTTACTTTAGTTACTCCTCTACATTCATCTGTTCCAGCTTTAGTTACTAGTTACTTTAGTTACTCCACTACATTCATCTGTTCCAGCTTTAGTTACTAGTTACTTTAGTTACTCCACTACATTCATCTGTTACAGCTTTAGTTACTAGTTACTTTAGTTACTCCATTCATCTGTTACAGCTTTAGTTACTAGTTACTTTAGTTACTCCACTACATTCATCTGTTCCAGCTTTAGTTACTAGTTACTTTAGTTACTCCACTACATTCATCTGTTACAGCTTTAGTTACTAGTTACTTTAGTTACTCCACTACATTCATCTGTTACAGCTTTAGTTACTAGTTACTTTAGTTACTCCACTACATTCATCTGTTACAGCTTTAGTTACTAGTTACTTTAGTTACTCCACTACATTCATCTGTTACAGCTTTAGTTACTAGTTACTTTAGTTATTCTGTTACAGCTTTAGTTACTAGTTACTTTAGTTACTCCTCTACATTCATCTGTTACAGCTTTAGTTACTAGTTACTTTAGTTACTCCACTACATTCATCTGTTACAGCTTTAGTTACTAGTTACTTTAGTTACTCCACTACATTCATCTGTTACAGCTTTAGTTACTAGTTACTTTAGTTACTAGTTACTCCACTACATTCATCTGTGACAGCTTTAGTTACTAGTTACTTTAGTTACTTTACCCATTCAGATTACTCCACACAGAAAACATGTAGTTTCTAAAATCTGATGTTTGATTCTAAAGTAAACTAGCCGACAATATAACGGACTACAAGTCTCCAGCTGATGATGATGAGACCATTAAACACACAGCTGGTTAGATCTTTTACTCTTTCT
>CM046793.1:2977207-3007207 GCA_025617405.1 Perca schrenkii
CCAAAGTGTGCTGAACGAGCACACAGAGAGTCACGCTGATCGTGCAACAGAGAACTCTGATTGGACAGCTAGTCTAGCTAGCAGAGAGGTGATCGGGCCGCATTTTTCTGTCCGAGCCCGACACATAGGTCCGTTTGTGTGGAAAGCTTTTATTAGCCTAAGCAGCTGTAGGAATGCATTCGGAAATGTCAACAGATGAGGTCATCAGCTCACATCACGGGGCAACCAGCGCACGTTAACACAGGCGCGCACCTACATAATAAGCTGTTTAAAGTTTAAAATGTTCAATGCCTTATCGTGCTGATGTGACGGAGCCCGACCAGAACCAGAACATAATTTTTCAGCGTGGCATCGTGACTTAATCGTAAACATACGCGCCACTTTATCTGGACGCATTTTCAGCTCTCCACGCGTGTGTGTGTGTGGCTGTGTCTCAAACCGCACACTTCTGTCAGTATGCCGCTAACGTGCACTGACCACTTCCTGCCGTAGAGCCCACTTTGGATGGTTAGTGTCGTCCCAAAATGAACACTTATGTTAAAACACTTACCGGAAATGATAAGTAGTGATGTGCAGATCGATACTAAAGTTTCGATATTTACGATCCCAAAGTCTCCTGCTCTAGTATCAATTCTCATATAAAAAGATCTTTAAACTCAGTAACTTGGAGTGAGTGTTTATGTTATCATAAGTAACTTGTTGTCACCTGAAAAGTCTAATTATATCCGGTTAGGGGAAGGAACTACTTCTCCATCCGCCGGTCAGTTGTGTGTGCACTGCGACTCTGTGACGGAGCCGGCCGCTGCAACAGCAACATTTTTTTATTTGTGTGTAATTTTCAACCTGTTTTACTGTACAAGTCTCTGAGATTTTCTTTATAATTAAATAATATGAGAGTAGTTTATTGTCTTATCATTATGCAGCTATAGCCTACTTTGGAATTGGTAAGCCTACGGCCTACTTTTTTTTACTTAAAATACGTAAAACGTATTGGTATCGGCAATACCAGCCTGGGTATTACTTGGTATCGGACCGAATAGGAATTAAGTGGTATCGCACATCACTAATGATAAGCGCTCGGCTCGGCGCATCTGAAAATCTGACGAAAATCTCTTAAACTGACCTTTGTTGATCTGAAATGAAGACAGATTCAGCAACTGCATGGCCTATTCTCTCTTAACATGTTTTCAGAAACACGTTTCGGTGAACTATTTTTGTAAAGTTCAATTGGTATACCAATTGGCGTGTCATACATACGCCACTTTGAGATCAGTCTGCATTTTCTAAATATCTGTCCTGCCGGGTACCGTTGGGTCCCGACGGGCTCGGTTTGGGTATCCCTCCTCTTCTAGCTAGCTGTCTGGATTTACCCTGCAGAGATCTGAAGACCAGGTAACACTAGTCCTCATAAATCCGGCTGAAGTGACGGGCCATCCGGCGCCACCGGTCCGAACCCCGGTTAATGAAACGTTGTGCATAGATAGGGCTCGGCCATGTGGAGAAAATCCCAATGTTTTTGACCAAATACCTCGATGTCGATGATACATAACCATCGGTAATGTCTAAGTGGTTAAAGGCAAATAATAGAGCAGTGTGTGTTAACATTCAGAGTTTAATTTTAACTTTCTTCACTCGTTTTTAAAACAAAAAAAAAGTCTGCAGGCAGTTCTGCATCAACAGATTCTGTTATGGCATCAAATTTCATTCACTATTCTCAAGTTGCATTCCACATGTTCAATTCAATTTGCTTTATTGGCATGAAATACAGTTTACAGAAGATTCATATATAGGCCCATTAATATAAAATGCACGCTGGTGATTGCTCTACCTCTCTCTTAATTTGTTGTCAAGGAAACCAAAATGGCTCTCACTCCTCCATTTCTCTCTCTCTCACTCTCTGTCTCTCTCTCTCTATCTGTCTCTCTCTTTCTCTCCTCTCTCTCTCTCTCTCTCTCTCTCTCTCTCTCTCTCTCTCTCTCTCTGCCGCCCCCCCCGCCCGCCGCCGCTCACACACCGGGCAGCCCTCTTAACCAAACCGAGCGGATCTAACCTACTTATCCGTCCAGAAGCTGCAGCCTGTCGGTCTGTCAGCCGGTTCGGGCCGCCGTCGCTGTGTCTCTGGCTCGGAACCGTCCGGCTCCGGTCTGGTCCGTGCGCGTGTCTGCGTGTGTGTGTGTGTGTGTGTGTTTAGCTGACCCGGTTTCTTCTCCGTGCTGTGGACCGGGAGAGCCGCTCTCTCTCCGCACCAACATTATCTTTAATGACCGGATTTGTGTTTTGCTGCGCGATGTATATGGACAGAAGCAGCCTGACCAGGGGTGAGTACCTGCCTGCCTGCCGTGTACGCGCACACACGCACACATCTGCACCGTGTAGCTACGGATACCTGCTGATAACCGCTGCACGAGCACGCGCACACGTAGCGCGCACACAGCTGCAGCCTCATCACGCCACCGCACCTTCTTCTCATGCGCTGGATTTAATATCTCGTTATGCAGTATGAATGTGTATAATCATAAAAAATCCTGATGGTGGTGGTGGTGGCGGGGGTTGGGAATGACATGACATACGCGCGCTCACACACAGGGTGCTGTGCACGCGCACACACTGACCGACATCTCGCCGCAGTGAATGTAGGCTAGTATGGCTGCATGATACTGCGTCTGGCAGATGTGTGTGTGAGAGTGTGTGAGTCTGTTGCTTTGCTGCTCTCTGATCTACTGAAATCATCTTTATTAAACACAACAGCAGCTCAGTGTGTATACACACATTTCTATTTCTGTATATGTATTAATGATCCCATGGATGAGAGGATCAATAATCTCTCTGCTGCATGTTTTATTTCTCCAGCACTGACACGAAATCCACAAACAGACAGAATCCAATCAGGCCCAGACTGTGTGTGTGTGTGTGTGTGTGTGTGTGTGTGTGTGTGTGTGTGTGAGAGAGAGAGAGATTGTAATGATTGACTCCTAATCCATTGATTTTAAACGAGGATGCTGATTGGAGGCTGATGTGGATGAACAGCAGGATGGTGTCAGTCATTAATGCTGGTTAGTTTCTGCAGACAGAGGACCGACACCACCCCCCCCCCACCCTCCAAAAACACACACACACACACACACACACACACACACACCCCCTCATGTTAACTCTTTAAATGCTGTTAGTGATGAAGATATGTGCATCATCCTCTGCTCCACTGGTCTCTGACATGCTGCCATGTCTGACATTCAACACGCTGTTCTCCTGAAGCATTCGCACATTCGCCTCTGAGAAGTGCAGCACTGTAATCGGTCTGTATTTCACGCATTTATTACTGTCAGCTGTATAAGAGCACTGTGGACCGCAGGGGGGGGAGGAGGTCTTGGGGGGGGGGGGGGGTGTTTGGGTCATAAAACACAGCGCTTTGAACCTGGGGAGTTCACTTCTCGTGGAAAAGAAAAGACGTTCACCCACGAAACGCATGTTTGAGCTCCGGGAGTGTTTCAATCCTAATCTTAAAGGTGCAGTGTGTCACGTGTTTAGTTGTTCATTATCTAATGGTGCGTTCTTTTTGTCCACCAAAGTCGATCTACGAGTCGTTTTCCGGAGTTACGAACCGGAAATTGCAAAAAGAGCCCCCCCGAGGTCGTATATATACGACTCGTGAAGTCGTCTGAACTCAGAGGACCCCGAGTTCACTTTCAAAGATGGCTACGTCGTGCATCACACGTAGTAAACATTGTGGTTTTCTACAATTTTAAGCACTTTTGTCTTTGTTGTAACCAAACGAAGAAGTTGTACACATAGTGCTGTATACTGCTACCTATAGACATGTCTCTACAGTCTTATTAGGAGTTAAACATAGCGCTGTATACTGCTACCTATAGGCATGTCTCTACAGTCTTATTAGGAGTTAAACATAGTGCTGTATACTGCTACCTATAGACATGTCTCTACAGTCTTATTAGGAGTTAAACATAGTGCTGTATACTACTACCTATAGACATGTCTCTACAGTCTTATTAGGAGTTAAACATAGTGCTGTATACTGCTACCTATAGGCATGTCTCTACAGTCTTATTAGGAGTTAAACATAGTGCTGTATACTGCTACCTATAGACATGTCTCTACAGTCTTATTAGGAGTTAAACATAGTGCTGTATACTGCTACCTATAGACATGTCTCTACAGTCTTATTAGGAGTTAAACATAGTGCTGTATACTGCTACCTATAGGCATGTCTCTACAGTCTTATTAGGAGTTAAACATAGTGCTGTATACTGCTACCTATAGACATGTCTCTACAGTCTTATTAGGAGTTAAACATAGTGCTGTATACTGCTACCTATAGGCATGTCTCTACAGTCTTATTAGGAGTTAAACATAGTGCTGTATACTGCTACCTATAGACATGTCTCTACAGTCTTATTAGGAGTTAAACATAGTGCTGTATACTGCTACCTATAGGCATGTCTCTACAGTCTTATTAGGAGTTAAACATAGTGCTGTATACTGCTACCTATAGGCATGTCTCTACAGTCTTATTAGGAGTTAAACATAGCGCTGTATACTGCTACCTATAGACATGTCTCTACAGTCTTATTAGGAGTTAAACATAGTGCTGTATACTGCTACCTATAGGCATGTCTCTACAGTCTTATTAGGAGTTAAACATAGTGCTGTATACTGCTACCTATAGGCATGTCTCTACAGTCTTATTAGGAGTTAAACATAGTGCTGTATACTACTACCTATAGACATGTCTCTACAGTCTTATTAGGAGTTAAATACCGCCTGATTAGTTATTTTGGAGCTTGTGCAGCTGAAATTGGCTAGAGACGCTCGGTTGCTATATGACAACAACGGCTTTAAGCCGAGTCTGGAGCAGAAAGCAGAGCAGTAGCCTAACGTTAACGTTAATCAAAACCTAATTTTCATGTATCAAACTGTGAAATATATTTGTGTAATATGTCAATAACTGGGTGAATAGAATCCTAAATGTTACTAAAAATGTTTACAAAAATCCATCTTTCCTCCGACTCGTAGTATCGCGTGACAAAAAGAACGCAACAACCCCGCGGTCGCCTAATTTTGTAGGATTTCATACGAACACGTCTGCAGACCATGTGTTACCCGCAGACATATGGGTTTCTGGATGGGATGTCTGATCTGGATCAGGAGAGACTCGTGTTAATGCAGCAGAACACTTGAGAATCAGAGTGCAATTCGTTCAGAACACATGTGGAAGTCTAGTCTGCCATCAAAGACCCAGATAACATATCAAGATACAGATCAACACCTTAAAGATCCCTAAATTCTCCCTAAGGCCCACTAGAACTAGCTCACAGACTGATGACCGGTAACGACTAGAACTTCCTGAGAGATGACTAGAAACCATATAAGGCATAATTTAGAAGTTCCCTGGGCCAGAACTCGCGCTTGTGACATTTGGTTCTGCATTACGTGCATCAATCTACACACCAAGGATCCTGCACCCAGCGCAGCGCAAAGCCCGACCCAAGTGTCTTTGCTAGTTTACGACCGACCCAGTTTGTCAGTTTCCCGTCCAGCGCCCACGTTGTTTAAATAACAAATGCACCTGCTGGTCTTACAGGGAGGTGTGTTCAGGTGCATTCTGGGCGTGCTGGTCTTACAGGGAGGTGTGTTCAGGTGCATTCTGGGCGTGCTGGTCTTACAGGGAGGTGTGTTCAGGTGCATTCTGGGCGTGCTGGTCTTACAGGGAGGTGTGTTCAGGTGCATTCTGGGCGTGGTGGTCTTACAGGGAGGTGTGTTCAGGTGCATTCTGGGAGTATTGCTATCTTGAGGCAGCGGGAAGTGATCTCACCGTTGACCAACAAAAACCTGGTCTAAAGTCAATAACGCAGCATTTCTTTGTTATTTTAACAGAGCATTAGTAAAATGCTCCTATTGGCTCGTACACAGCGCACACACTATGCTTGTTACACACACAGGGACACACAGCAGCACACACACACACACACACACACACACACACACACACACACACACACACACACACACACAGAAGATTACAAATAAAAATATTAGGGTGCAAATCCTCCATCATAACAGCAATGCTCCAAGGTCCAAACGCGCCTGGCTTTTAAAGGGAATGGGAGATGATCTCTGATTGGTTGATGAATGGGAGATGATCTCTGATTGGTTGATTACATGTTACGCCCAAAACACACCTCTGATTAATGAAGACACTAAGGACAACCCTTTAGGACCAGGCGCCCGGCACACAGACCCTTTTTACTGCCATCAAACTAGCAAAAGTGGATTTGGACACGCCCTAAACACACCTGCACCAGGCGCTCCACACCATGTCCCTACATCATTAAAATAGGACCCTAGGTGATGTGCTAATAGAGCATGTTGAGCCACCCTGAATCCCTTCCTTCAAAACCTCCCTAATGTGGCCATTTGTCTACCAGGTACAAAGCCAGGGACAACGGATGTTATTAATGAATTAATTAATTACCACAAGAACCATCTACTGACCCTTAACATATTAAGGTCCAACAGAACCTTGTTCAGTGAAAAGTGGAACATCTTAAAATCTTAAAATACAGACAAATATACAGTAGATGAAACAGGAAGTCAGGTGTTTCATCGTGTTTACATTCTGCAGTCATATGTATTCATTTTCACTGTGTGTGTGTGTGTGTGTGTCTGTTACTCTGTCTTTGTCTCTGTCTGTCTGTGTCTTTGTGTGTGTGTCTCTGTCTGTCTGGGGGTGTTTGTGTGTGTGTGTGTGTGTCTGTGGTTGTCTTTATGTGTGTGTGTGTGTGTGTGTGGTTCTGTGTGTGTGTGTGTCTGTGTGTGTGTGTGGTTCTGTGTGTGTGTGTGGTTGTCTGTGTGGTTGTCCGTCTGTGTCGGTGTCTCTGTGTGTGTGTGTGTGTGTGTGTGTGTGTGTGTGTGTCTCTGTGTCTGTCTCTGTGTGTGTGTGTGTTTCCTGCAACACCCTGCTACATGAAACAATGCAACACCTTGGTTTAATTCTATTTTATTCTATTCTGTGTCCAGTAGACTCTGCTGCAGCAGCTAACATGTTTCCTGTCTGCAACACAACATACATCACTGACATGTGTGTGTGCGTGTGTGTGTGCTGTGAAGGTGACAGTAGTAGCAGTCTTCTAGTCATCTCATGGGAAGTTCTAGTCGTTGCTGGTCATCTGTCTGTTAGGTGGTTCTAGTGGGCCTTATATAGACCTTATATAGACCTTAGTGGTCCTCTAATACTGTATCTGAAGTCTCTTTTATATAGACCTTAGTGGTCCCCTAATACTGTATCTGAAGTCTCTTTTATATAGACCTTAGTGGTCCTCTAATACTGTATCTGAAGTCTCTTTTATATAGACCTTAGTGGTCCTCTAATACTGTATCTGAAGTCTCTTTTATATAAACCTTAGTGGTCCCCTAATACTGTATCTGAAGTCTCTTTTATATAGACCTTAGTGGTCCCCTAATACTGTATCTGAAGTCTCTTTTATATAGACCTTAGTGGTCCCCTAATACTGTATCTGAAGTCTCTTTTATATAGACCTTAGTGGTCCCCTAATACTGTATCTGAAGTCTCTTTTATATAGACCTTAGTGGTCCCCTAATACTGTATCTGAAGTCTCTTTTATATAGACCTTAGTGGTCCTCTAATACTGTATCTGAAGTCTCTTTTATATAGACCTTAGTGGTCCCCTAATACTGTATCTGAAGTCTCTTTTATATAGACCTTAGTGGTCCCCTAATACTGTATCTGAAGTCTCTTTTATATAGACCTTAGTGGTCCCCTAATACTGTATCTGAAGTCTCTTTTATATAGACCTTAGTGGTCCCTCTAATACTGTATCTGAAGTCTCTTTTATATAGACCTTAGTGGTCCTCTAATACTGTATCTGAAGTCTCTTTTATATAGACCTTAGTGGTCCCCTAATACTGTATCTGAAGTCTCTTTTATATAGACCTTAGTGGTCCCCTAATACTGTATCTGAAGTCTCTTTTATATAGACCTTAGTGGTCCCCTAATACTGTATCTGAAGTCTCTTTTATATAGACCTTAGTGGTCCCTCTAATACTGTATCTGAAGTCTCTTTTATATAGACCTTAGTGGTCCCCTAATACTGTATCTGAAGTCTCTTTTATATAGACCTTAGTGGTCCCCTAATACTGTATCTGAAGTCTCTTTTATATAGACCTTAGTGGTCCCCTAATACTGTATCTGAAGTCTCTTTTATATAGACCTTAGTGGTCCCCTAATACTGTATCTGAAGTCTCTTTTATATAGACCTTAGTGGTCCCTCTAATACTGTATCTGAAGTCTCTTTTATATAGACCTTAGTGGTCCCTCTAATACTGTATCTGAAGTCTCTTTTATATAGACCTTAGTGGTCCCTCTAATACTGTATCTGAAGTCTCTTTTATATAGACCTTAGTGGTCCCCTAATACTGTATCTGAAGTCTCTTTTATATAGACCTTAGTGGTCCCCTAATACTGTATCTGAAGTCTCTTTTATATAGACCTTAGTGGTCCCCTAATACTGTATCTGAAGTCTCTTTTATATAGACCTTAGTGGTCCCCTAATACTGTATCTGAAGTCTCTTTTATATAGACCTTAGTGGTCCCTCTAATACTGTATCTGAAGTCTCTTTTATATAGACCTTAGTGGTCCCTCTAATACTGTATCTGAAGTCTCTTTTATATAGACCTTAGTGGTCCCCTAATACTGTATCTGAAGTCTCTTTTATATAGACCTTAGTGGTCCCCTAATACTGTATCTGAAGTCTCTTTTATATAGACCTTAGTGGTCCCCTAATACTGTATCTGAAGTCTCTTTTATATAGACCTTAGTGGTCCCTCTAATACTGTATCTGAAGTCTCTTTTATATAGACCTTAGTGGTCCCCTAATACTGTATCTGAAGTCTCTTTTATATAGACCTTAGTGGTCCCTCTAATACTGTATCTGAAGTCTCTTTTATATAGACCTTAGTGGTCCCCTAATACTGTATCTGAAGTCTCTTTTATATAGACCTTAGTGGTCCCCTAATACTGTATCTGAAGTCTCTTTTATATAGACCTTAGTGGTCCCCTAATACTGTATCTGAAGTCTCTTTTATATAGACCTTAGTGGTCCCCTAATACTGTATCTGAAGTCTCTTTTATATAGACCTTAGTGGTCCCCTAATACTGTATCTGAAGTCTCTTTTATATAGACCTTAGTGGTCCCCTAATACTGTATCTGAAGTCTCTTTTATATAGACCTTAGTGGTCCCCTCTAATACTGTATCTGAAGTCTCTTTTATATAGACCTTAGTGGTCCCTCTAATACTGTATCTGAAGTCTCTTTTATATAGACCTTAGTGGTCCCTCTAATACTGTATCTGAAGTCTCTTTTATATAGACCTTAGTGGTCCTCTAATACTGTATCTGAAGTCTCTTTTATATAGACCTTAGTGGTCCCCTAATACTGTATCTGAAGTCTCTTTTATATAGACCTTAGTGGTCCCCTAATACTGTATCTGAAGTCTCTTTTATATAGACCTTAGTGGTCCCCTAATACTGTATCTGAAGTCTCTTTTATATAGACCTTAGTGGTCCCTCTAATACTGTATCTGAAGTCTCTTTTATATAGACCTTAGTGGTCCTCTAATACTGTATCTGAAGTCTCTTTTATATAGACCTTAGTGGTCCCCTAATACTGTTTTTTACCTGAGACCGAGACAGGACCGAGACTTTCGACAACTCTGACCTTAGTCAAAGTGTTGACGTACGAAAGCAACAAACATGCGTTTAAGATGAAGGAGATGAGAGAATATCCAGCTGCTCCTCATCATTTTTCATCAGCGAGGTTAAATGATATGTACGGGACGCCGGAAGTTATTGTAAACAAACGTTGTGATCATATCTATTGGAAGCATTCTGGGTAATGTAGTCATGCAGTCAAGTTGCACAGACTGGATCACTGACAACAGACAGGCGGATAAACATGACTGACTGACTCTGCACTCAAGAAAATCAGTTTTAATGACTGAGACTGCTGCGAATAATAGACTCACACGCACACACATACACACACACACATACACACACACACACACACACACACACACACACACACACACACACACACACACACACACACACACACACACACACACACACACATACATTCCATCTGCTTTAAATTATCTTGTTGATGTTTTCCCATGACCTCTTCCATCATGTTCACATCTGTGCGCGCACACAAACACACACACACTCACACACACAATCACAGGCAAACACACACACAAACACACACAGACAGAAACACACACACACACACACACACACAATCACAGGCAAACACACACACGCAAACACACACGGACAGACACACACACACACAATCACACGCAAACACACACACAATCACACGTAAACGCACACAGACAAACACACACGCAATCACACGCAAACACACACACACAATCACACGCAAACGCACAGACACACACACACACACACACACAGACAGCTCCCATTACTGTCACTATTATTGGTTTATTTTAGTATTTGTGTTATGTTAAGTTAATCAGCTTGTTGTTGTTTGAGAAGGATTTGGACCCTTTAGATTGTCTCCAGTTAGATCAGTAAACAGTAAAAGTCGACCATGGCTCATGTAGAGAGGAAGTGCTCCACACACAGAGCTGCAGCGACCAATCCGATGGCCAGTCTGGGGAGGGTCAGAGGTCACGCTTTGTTTCAGAGAGGAGATCGATTGGCTGCAGAACAGAGACCCATCAGCCTGATAGTTCAAACAGCAAGCCGCATTCTTATCTCTCCGGACCAGGCAGTGCCATGAATAATCAACAACTCTACCCAAGGGCGTAAATTTGGGTTCAATGTTGGGGGGGCGGGAGGGGGGGGTTAACCTTTTTTTTATTCAGGGGAGGATCACTGAGAGGCAGCCTCTCTTTGTGCAGGAACGACCTGATCACATTCACACAGTTGCACACATTCCTACCTGCAAGCTTCCCAGTACAACCCCAGTCTGACTAGCTGGCCACTGAGCAGCTCCACTGGAGCAGGTTGGAGGTTGTAAGGGCCTTGCTCAAAGGCACCTCAGCGGTGGTAATGAGGGAGGGGACAAGCTTGTGTATTAACAAAAATGACAAAAACATTGAAAAAAGCAACAAAAACATTGAAAAAAGCAACAAAAACATTGAAAAAAGCAACCAAAAAGTTGACAAAAGCGTAAAAAATGTCGGGAAAAGTCTAAAAAACTAAACCGAATTCCAACGATTATAGAAGTTATCTCACGTTAACGTTTTCTCCTTCATCGTTCGCCTATTTCGAGGAAAAAGCTTAAAGGGGTGATAGAATGATTATATAGAGTATTTTACACTGTTCCTTATGGTCTCTCTAATGGGATATGTAACATTGGTTGGGCTGAAAATGGTCTGGTTGATATTTTATTGGCCCTTATGCATCCCTGTGTTTTGGCTCTATTTGAAACAAGAGCTTTTCTTCCAAATATGGTATGCTCGTGAATATTTAGATGAACTGCGCGCTGATTGGTTGAGCGAATTGCCATAGGCAGACCTTAGAGATGCGCGCTGATTGGTTGAGCGAATTCCCAATACACACTCATTAGAGAAGCGACAGAATCTCATATTCCAGACACTGCAATGTTTCATTACCAAATTCACTTCTGAGACTTTTTTATGTGAGAAATCAACTATATAAAGCTCAAATATGGGCCGTTTTACGAAAATTGATGGCTAATTGCAAATATGGTAAGAGTGTGTGTCGGACTTCAGCGGCGGTGCTGCTGCCTCGCCGCCCGGCCTGCCTTCCTTCACAGACCCCGGCCTGCTGTGAGCTCCGTTAGGCTGGCAGCCCTGACAGAGCTCCAGGGCCTACAGCTCCCCTCTTCCTGCTAGCTAAATGGCCCGTTGTGTGAGAGTGAGAGCGCGGTCAGCGAGCTTGTTACACCAGCAATCTCTTACCACATGTTACACACAATGTCACGCCACTTAGCTATACAACATCTAAATGTCTTATAAAGCTTACAACGGTGTCCGATTTCAAGTTAATATTTGTTAAGTTTAGCTAGGTGTTTCGTTAGCTGCGACTGTCCCTTCAATCCTATCTATGTGTAGCTAGCTACAAATCACGGATAGTTAGCTTCATTTTTGGTCGTAATTCGAGTATATTTACAGTTTGAATTTCGTCACGCCACTTACACATCTAACTAAATGTCTTACAAAGCTAACTACGATGTCCGATTTCAAGTTAATGAATATTTGTGAACAGTGGGGGTTTCGTTAGCTATGACTGTCCTTTCAATCCTAGCTATGTGTAGCTAGCTACAAATCACGGATAGTTAGCTTCATTTTTGGCGTAATTTCTGTATATTTACAGTTTGAATTTCATCACGCCACTTATACAAGATCTCCCTAAAGGTCTTATAAAGCTAACAACGGTGTCCGATTTCAAGTTAATGAATATTTGTGAATTTCAGAGGAATTCTAGGAGGAGCTAGCTCTCATTGATAGAGCTCCATCCAGCCGCAGGCTCTATCAATGAGACTCGCGGACAAGTGGCGTTTATTTCCCCAATCGTTTGTTTAAATAACTCAACACATTATAATTACACACATTAAAATATTAACTGGAACCTGTGGTAACAGATTGCTGGTGCAACAAGCTCGCTGACCGTGCTCTCACTCACACACAACGGGCATTTAGCTAGCAGGAAGAGGGGAGCTGGCCTGCAGGCCCTGGAGCTCTGTCAGAGCACCAGCGTGTAGTAGTAATCCATTATCCAAAAACCGGTGACTTTGCGCGGGTATGGAGTGCTGTCGGCTGCAAGCCGTGACGGAGCTCCAAGTTCCTCAGAGCAGGCCGGGGTGTGTGAAGGAAGGCAGGCTGGGCGGCGAGGCAGCAACACAGGCAGCACCGGTGCCGAACTCCGACACACAGTCGGACAACATTTGCAATTAACCATCCATTTTCGTAAAGCGGCCCATATTTGAGCTTTACATAGTTGATTTCTCGCATAAAAAAGTTTCAGAAGTGAATTTTGTAATGGAATAGCAGAGATCTGCGTGACCTAGCCAGATTCAGAAGACTACCTGATCTCAGGTCAGTTGTGTAGCCTATGTAAATGTTGGGGCGTGACCGTTCTCTTAAGGTTCCGGATTTTGAGCTGCCTACGCAGGCAACTCAGCTTTGTTGGGATTCGCCCGTTTTCAGCGGCAGTTTCAAAATATGAGATTTTCATAGCAAAGGGGTGTCTTTGAGCTTCTATGTATGTCCTTTTTACCCACCGAACTGTCGTAATTAAACTTTGACAGGGTTAAATCGGTTTTGCATTCTATCACCCCTTTAACGTGGTTTTAATGTACCTAAACAACGATCAATGGTTACCAAATTTCTTTCTGATATTGATCCTCATAACCACTGAAAACTGTCAAAAAATCGAACCCAAAGTCCAATTATTATGGACGTTATCTGACATGAAGCATTTCTGCTTCATTGAGGCTATTGTAAGGAAAAAGCCTAACGTGAGAAAGCTAAACGTGGTTTAATCTACCTAAACAACGATCAATCGGCACCAAATTTGGTGACGATTGATGGTTGTTTAAGTAGATTAAACCAGGTTTAGCTTCTTCACGTTAAGCGTTTTAGAACTTCCCCAAAAAAGCAACAGAGAGAGAGAGAGAGAGAGACGTGTTTAAGGCTACATCTACACTACAGCTGTCATGATTCAGCCACTGAGCTTCAGCCATAACAGACCACAAACGTACGTGTGTGTGTGTGTGTGTGTGTGTGTGTGTGTGTGTGTGTGTGTGTGTGTGTGTGTGTGTGTGTGTGTGTGTGTGTGTGTGTGTGTGTGTGTGTGTGTGTGTGTGTGTGCGTGCGTGCGTGCGTGTGTCCTCCATGTGGAGTTTATTTCTGTCTTGCTGCAACAGCCAGATACCTCATATGGAAGTTATTTGTGTGTGTGTGTGTGTGTGTGTGTGTGTGAGTGTGTGTGTGTGTGTGTGTGTGTGTGGGCTGTTTTTACAATCAGCTGATTTCATCCAGCCGTCCAGGAACTGCACCCGTCTGTCTGTCTGACACGCCGGCTCGCAGGAAATGCGCCAAAACATTGGAATTGCGACTACCGATGGCCGTCATGTGATGCCCTCGGGACCCCAAAAAATACTTTTTCCCACAGACTCACAAAACCACAGACATACATAAATAAACGGAAACATTTTTTTGAGCGTCACAACCTCCGGCAAAATGACACGTTTCGCTGTCATAATTGCGTCCATTCTGTCCGATAACATTTTGGAAAGTTTAGAAGAGCCGCACGATTGTTCAGTACAGGCCAAAAGTTTGGACACACCTTTCTCATTCAATGTGTTTCCTTTTTATTTTCATGACTATTTACATTGTAGATTCTCACTGAAGGCATCAAAACTATGAATGAACACATATGGAATTATGTACTGAAAACATGTCTTATATTTTAGATTCTTCAAAGTAGCCACCCTTTTCTTTTTTATTAATAAGGGAAATAATTCCACTAATGAACCCTGACAAAGCACACCTGTGAAGGTAAAACCATTTCAGGTGACTACCTCATGAAGCTCATTGAGAGAACACCAAGGGTTTGCAGAGTTATCAAAAAAAGCAAAGGGTGGCTACTTTGAAGAATCTAAAATATAAGACATGTTTTCAGTTATTTCACACTTTTTTGTTAAGTACATAATTCCATATGTGTTCATTCATAGTTTTGATGCCTTCAGTGAGAATCTACAATGTAAATAGTCATGAAAATAAAAGGGAAACGCATTGAATGAGGTGTGTCCAAACTTTTGGCCTGTACTGTACATTTTTAGCTTAATAGTACTTTTTACCAAATGTATTTTAAATGTTATATATTGTTATGTAAATTTGTAATTTTACCTTCTTTTAGGGTGACTTTTTTACCATCTGTCTAGTAGGGCTGTGTTTGATTGAAGAACTTCTTAGTCGACTAACATTCGTTAACGACTAATCGATTAGTTGATTTAATCGACAGATCTGTAAATCTGAGTTTCTCCGCAAAGAGTCATACTAAAAGGATGCATATATTGAATAAGATGATGCCTGCTTTAGATATTTAAACACAACATTTCAGAAAATGTGTAATACAAGAAATAACCGCCTGCTGCGATGGAGACTTATTACGTTTCTCAAGTCGGTGTCTCCTCAGCGTGTCCCGGGTAGTGCTGGGCGATATGGACCAAAAGTCATATCCCGATATATTTTGGCTGAATATCGATATACGATATATATCCCGATATTTTTTTTACGCAAAGTGAGAGCAGTTCAGTCAAAGTCAAAGCCAGATATGACATGTCACAAGTAGTTTCATAGAAACTGGCTATTTCAGTGAACAGTTGCAAAATCAAATGAATAAATAATAAACAGGTTATATATATCTATACAAAATATCTTCACACTTTTTTTCACATCTTTTGATAAATAATCATCAGTAATGTGGATATAATGACTAAGTGGGTAAAGGCAAATAATAGAACAGTTACAACAGTCTGGTAAGTTCAGAAAATGACATCACTTTACTGTAATGCAGCCTTTAAAACCAGGAAAAGACACTTATGTCATATCACGATATTACGATATCCAAAATCTAAGACGATATCTAGTCTCATATCACGATATCGATATAATATCGATATATCGCCCAGCCCAAGTCCCGGGGCAGTTTTTTTGGGACCTCGGGGACCAGACTTATCATCTCGACTGTGTCTCGGCTATAATGTGATCTCTCTCTTGCCCCCCCCCCAGGCCCCTCCTCCTCCTCCAGTCCCAGTTTGCTGACTAAGAGACTCTCTCTGGAGCCGTCCTGCTCTCCGTGCGGCCACCAGGGGGCGCTGGACGCCGACGCTCCCCAACAGCTGAGCTCCGACCCGGGGCCCAGCTCCTCGTTATCAGGCCCCCCCTCCCTGGAGGGAGGGGCGGAGCTAACGGAGCGCCGCGGCTCCGCTAACGGGCTACCGCTGGTCAACGACACGGGGCCACCAGCGCTGCCGGCTACCACCATTACACCACCGAGCAAGAGCAGACCGCCGCTACCCGGACCAAAACCCCAGGGTAACAACCTGATTGACTTTTTATGTAGTGCACACTGTACACTTAGTACGTAGTGCACACTGTACACTTAGTATTTAGTGCACACTGTACACTTAGTATGTAGTGCAGACTGTACACTTAGTATTTAGTGCACACTGTACACTTAGTATGTAATGCACACTGTACACTTAGTATGTAGTGCACACTGTACACTTAGTATGTAGTGCACACTGTATACTTAGTATGTAGTGCACACTGTACACTTAGTATGTAGGGCACACTGTACACTTAGTATGTAGTGCAGACTGTATACTTAGTACGTACTGCACACTGTACACTTAGTATGTAGTGCACACTGTACACTTAGTATTTAGTGCACACTGTATACTTAGTATGTAGTGCACACTGTACACTTAGTATGTAGTGCAGACTGTACACTTAGTATGTAGGGCACACTGTACACTTAGTATGTAGTGCAGACTGTATACTTAGTACGTACTGCACACTGTACACTTAGTATGTAGTGCACACTGTACACTTAGTATGTAGGGCACACTGTACACTTAGTATGTAGTGCAGACTGTATACTTAGTACGTACTGCACACTGTACACTTAGTATATAGTGCACACTGTACACTTAGTATGTAGTGCACACTGTACACTTAGTACGTAGTGCACACTGTACACTTAGTATTTAGTGCGCACTGTACACTTAGTATGTAGTACACACTGTACACTTAGTATGTAGTGCAGACTGTATACTTAGTACGTAGTGCGCACTGTACACTTAGTATGTAGTGCACACTGTACACTTAGTATGTAGTGCACACTGTACACTTAGTATTTAGTGCACACTGTATACTTAGTATTTAGTGCACACTGTATACTTAGTATGTAGTGCACACTGTACACTTAGTATGTAGTGCACACTGTACACTTAGTATTTAGTGCACACTGTATACTTAGTATGTAGTGCACACTGTACACTTAGTATGTAGTGCACACTGTACACTTAGTATGTAGTGCACACTGTACACTTAGTATGTAGTGCACACTGTACACTTAGTATGTAGTGCACACTGTACACTTAGTATGTAGTGCACACTGTACACTTAGTATGTAGTGCACACTGTACACTTAGTATGTAGTGCACACTGTACACTTAGTATGTAGTGCACACTGTACACTTAGTATGTAGTGCACACTGTACACTTAGTATGTAGTGCACACTGTATACTTAGTACGTAGTGCACACTGTACACTTAGTATGTAGTGCACACTGTACACTTAGTATGTAGTGCACACTGTATACTTAGTATGTAGTGCACACTGTACACTTAGTATGTAGTGCACACTGTACACTTAGTATGTAGTGCACACTGTACACTTAGTATGTAGTGCACACTGTACACTTAGTACGTAGTGCACACTGTACACTTAGTATGTAGTGCACACTGTACACTTAGTATGTAGTGCACACTGTACACTTAGTATGTAGTGCACACTGTACACTTAGTACGTAGTGCACACTGTACACTTAGTATGTAGTGCACACTGTACACTTAGTATGTAGTGCACACTGTACACTTAGTATGTAGTGCACACTGTACACTTAGTATGTAGTGCACACTGTACACTTAGTATGTAGTGCACACTGTACACTTAGTATGTAGTGCAGACTGTATACTTAGTACGTAGTGCACACTGTACACTTAGTATGTAGTGCACACTGTACACTTAGTATGTAGTGCACACTGTACACTTAGTATGTAGTGCACACTGTACACTTAGTATGTAGTGCACACTGTACACTTAGTATGTAGTGCACACTGTACACTTAGTATGTAGTGCACACTGTACACTTAGTATGTAGTGCACACTGTACACTTAGTATGTAGTGCACACTGTACACTTAGTATGTAGTGCACACTGTACACTTAGTATGTAGTGCACACTGTACACTTAGTATGTAGTGCACACTGTACACTTAGTATGTAGTGCACACTGTACACTTAGTATGTAGTGCACACTGTACACTTAGTATGTAGTGCACACTGTACACTTAGTATGTAGTGCACACTGTATACTTAGTACGTAGTGCACACTGTACACTTAGTATGTAGTGCACACTGTACACTTAGTATGTAGTGCACACTGTACACTTAGTATTTAGTGCACACTGTACACTTAGTATGTAGTGCACACTGTACACTTAGTATGTAGTGCACACTGTACACTTAGTATTTAGTACACACTCTACACTTAGTATGTAGTGCAGACTGTATACTTAGTACGTAGTGCACACTGTACACTTAGTATGTAGTACACACTCTACACTTAGTATGTAGTGCAGACTGTATACTTAGTACGTAGTGCACACTGTACACTTAGTATGTAGTACACACTGTACACTTAGTATGTAGTGCACACTGTAAGCACACTGAACACTTAGTATGTGGTACACACTGTACACTTAGTATGTAGTGCAGACTATACACTTAGTATTTAGTGCACACTGTACACTTAGTATGTAATGCACACTGTATTCTTAGTATGTAATGCACACTGTACACTTAGTATGTAATGCACACTGTATTCTTAGTATGTAATGCACACTGTACACTTAGTATGTAATGCACACTGTACACTTAGTATGTAATGCACACTGTACACTTAGTATGTAATGCACACTGTACACTTAGTATGTAATGCACACTGTATACTTAGTATGTAATGCACACTGTATTCTTAGTATGTAATGCACACTGTATACTTAGTATGTAATGCACACTGTATTCTTAGTATGTAATGCACACTGTACACTTAGTATGTAATGCACACTGTATACTTAGTATGTAATGCACACTGTATACTTAGTATGTAATGCACACTGTACACTTAGTATGTAGTACACACTGTACAGATAAACATAAAAATCCAACTTTGTAACATTATTGATGATAATAATAAGCATAATGTGTCTCCTTTAATTGATCTGATCCACAGTCCCCCCGAAGCCCCCCCACCTCCAGCAGCAGGGGGGGGTGTTGAGGCCCCGCCCCCGGGCTCCAGACAAGCCCCTCCCCCCTCCCCCGCCCTGCAGGTCCCTCCCGGCGGACCCCGGGGGGCCAGACCCCCGAGCCGCGCCGACGGCACTGCCTCCCCCGCCTCCCCCGCCTGCGTCCTGTCGCTCATCGAGAAGTTTGAGCGGTGAGTTCTGATTGGTCAGAGGAAGAGCGATGTCATTATTTGAGTCTTATAGAGAGCCGAAGTCCCGCCCCTTCCGGTGGACCTCATGGGACCTTAAGTCTGAAAAAATATGAACGGTAGTGAACGGGGGAGAGGCAAATTATTTTTTGATCCCGTTTGAATTGAGCCATGGATTACAAATATGATGTTCGTCAATTTAAAAGATAAGTTTTCAACCGAAGAAAGTCTCAGTTACCCGTAGGTTTGTCGTAGTACCACTTAGTTTAGTGTGAAACCGCTCAGTGGACTACATCTCCCAGTGGACTACATCTCCCAGTGGACTACATCTCCCGTTTCACACAACCTACCTCACCTAGCTTGATGCTCGGCTTACTCGCTAGCTAGCTAGCTTAGCTCTGTTCCACAACACATGTAACGTTATCTTAACTGCTGTGTTTTATCCAGTCAGGTGTTCTCAGCAGAGAAGTAAAAGAACGAGAGAGATCCTCTGATCATTAGAGTAACGTTACATCCCCGGTACGATACACACAGACATCGTAGCTTCAGAGAGACGTCATCCATGAAGTTTGTAGTCTTTCTAATTCGTATTTTTTAACACTCTTATACGTCAACAGTTTAACAATAAACGGAGACTTTCTTCGGTTGAAAAATAATGTTTTAAATTGACGAACATCATATGTGTAATCCATGGCTCAATTCAAACTGGATCAAAAAATAATTATTATCTCTCCATTGACCCTCGTTCATATTTTTTCGAAAGATAAGGTCCCATGGACCGGAAGTAGAAGGGGGCGGGACTTTGGCTCTCTATTCAAACTCAGTCCTTCCAGAAAAAATGCAGAGTTTTTTTGTGATTGTTGCAGGGCAAAAATCATCGATTATGCGGCACGTTTTCTTAAAAAATGCGATGATGGAATATGCGGCATATTTATGCGATGAAATGCAAAAACTGCAGTTTGATAAAAAAAAGTGATCCCCGCCCCCCCAACATCCTGCTTTCGATGATGTTCACGCCGCGTAATGACATCACTTCATAATGTTCCCATGGCAACAGGGGAAAATGGCTGCTCTCGTGTGAAGTAAACGCAACATTTTTCAACTTTCTGCTAAGATATATTATGGGACTTTTTTGCAACAAAAATGCGGGGATTATGAAATCATGCAAGCCAAAGTTATTTTGTGCGGAAATCGGCAATTTATGCGGCGAAGTGCGACATATTTGAAAATGTGCAGCCCACCCCCCACCCCCGCATAAATATGCAGACTTTGGCTGATTATGCGTTGAATTATGCGATCGCATAATCACGTTTTTCTGGAGGGACTGTATATACAGTACAGGCCAAAAGTTTGGACACACCTTCTCATTCAATGTGTTTCCTTTTTATTTTCATGACTATTTACATTGTAGATTCTCACTGAAGGCATCAAAACTATGAATGAACACATATGGAATTATGTACTTAACAAAAAAGTGTGAAATAACTGAAAACATGTCTTATATTTTAGATTCTTCAAAGTAGCCACCCTTTTCTTTTTTATTAATAATAAATAATAATAATTCCACTAATGAACCCTGACAAAGCACACCTGTGAAGGTAAAACCATTTCAGGTGACTACCTCATGAAGCTCATTGAGAGAACACCAAGGGTTTGCAGAGTTATCAAAAAAAAGCAAAGGGTGGCTACTTTGAAGAATCTAAAATATAAGACATGTTTTCAGTTATTTCACACTTTTTTGTTAAGTACATAATTCCATATGTGTTCATTCATAGTTTTGATGCCTTCAGTGAGAATCTACAATGTAAATAGTCATGAAAATAAAAAGGAAACGCATTGAATGAGAAGGTGTGTCCAAACTTTTGGCCTGTACTGTATAGAGAGCTGAAGTCCCGCCCCTTCCAGTGGACCCCATGGGACCTCTATTCGGAAAAAATATTAACGGTAGTGAACGGCGGGAGAGGCAAATTATTTTTTGATCCCGTGTGAATTGAGCCGTGGATTACATATGTGATGTTCGTCAGTTTAAAAGATAATTTTTCATCTGAAGAAAGTCTCGGTTAGCTGTAGTTTTTTTTTTTATTTTATTTTTTATATTTTGTCAAAAGAAAGGTCCCATTGGCCGGATGTAAAAGGGGCGGGACTTCGGCTCTCTGTTGAGATTTGATAATGTGTGTGATACAGAAGATAGAAACAGATACCCACCTTTTTTTTTGTGAAATATCCAAAAGATTTTGGACATATTCTTACTTTTTTTAAACCCACTAACTTTGTCTACCCTTTTAGACTTATTATTATTAATATTATTATATTTTATCTAACTCACTTCATATTTTTTTTACCTTTTTGTTATCGAATTAAATTCTTTACTCAAGTCCTTTATTTAACAAAAAACATTCGGGAACTTCAGAAGTTTTTCCCCTGAAAGCTCTGACTGAATATGTTATGTGTTTACATACAATCATATGGATCTATATTTCTATATAATGTATCTGTTATTTAATTGTTTGTTTGTCATTTCTATTCTGTGTGTGTTGTGTGTGTGTGTGTGCGCGTCTGTGTGTGTGTGTGTGTTTCTGTGTCTCTATCTGTGTGTGTGTCTCTATCTGTGTGTGTGTGTGTGTGTGTGCGTCTGTGTCTGTGTGTGTGTGTGTGTGTTTCTGTGTCTCTATCTGTGTGTGTGTGTGTGTGTGTGAGTGCGCGTGTCTGTCTGTCTGTGTGTGTCTCTATCTGTGTGTCTGTGTGTGTCTCTATCTGTGTGTGTGTGTGTGCGTCTCTTTCTGTGTGTGTGTGTGTGTGTGTGTGTGTGTGTGTCTCTATCTGTGTGTGTGTGTGTGTCTCTATGTCTATCTGTGTGTGTGTGTGTGTGTGCGCGTCTGTGTTTGTGTGTGTGTGTTTCTGTGTCTCTATCTGTGTGTGTGTCTCTATCTGTGTGTGTGTGTGTGTGTGTGTGCGCGTCTGTGTCTGTGTGTGTGTGTGTGTGTCTGTGTCTCTATCTGTGTGTGTGTGTGTGTGTGTGTGTGTGTCTCTATCTGTGTGTCTGTGTGTGTCTCTATCTGTGTGTGTGTGTGTGCGTCTCTTTCTGTGTGTGTGTGTGTGTGTGTGTGTGTGTGTGTCTCTATCTGTGTGTGTGTGTGTGTCTTTATCTGTGTGTGTGTGTGTGTGTTCCTGTGTGTGTGTGTGTGTGTGTGTGTGTCTCTATCTGTGTGTGTGTGTGTGTGTGTGTGTGTGTGTGTGTGTGTGTGTGTGTGTGTGTGTGTGTGTGTGTGTGTGTTCTGTGTGTGTGTGTGTTCCTGTGTGTGTGTGTGTGTGTGTGTGTGTGTGTTTGTCTTTATCTGTGTGTGTTGGTGTGTCTCTATCTCTGTGTGTGTGTGTGTGTGTGTGTGTGTCTCTATCTGTGTGTGTGTGTGTGCGTCTCTTTCTGTGTGTGTGTGTGTGTGTGTGTGTGTGTCTCTATCTGTGTGTGTGTGTGTGTCTTTATCTGTGTGTGTGTGTGTGTGTGTGTGTGTTCCTGTGTGTGTGTGTGTGTGTGTGTGTGTGTCTCTATCTGTGTGTGTGTGTGTGTGTGTGTGTGTGTTCCTGTGTGTGTGTGTGTGTTCCTGTGTGTGTGTCTTTATCTGTGTGTGTGTGTGTGTGTTCCTGTGTGTGTGTGTGTGTCTCTATCTGTGTGTGTGTGTGTGTGTGTGTGTTCCTGTGTGTGTGTGTGTTCCTGTGTGTGTTCCTGTGTGTGTGTGTGTGTGTCTCTATCTCTGTGTGTGTGTGTGTGTTCCTGTGTGTGTGTGTTCCTGTGTGTGTGTGTGTGTGTGTGTGTGTGTCTCTATCTGTGTGTGTGTGTGTGTGTTCCTGTGTGTGTGTGTTCCTGTGTGTGTTCCGTGTGTGTGTGTGTGTGTGTGTGTGTGTGTGTGTGTGTGTGTGTGTGTGTGTGTGTGTCTCTATCTGTGTGTGTGTGTGTGTGTGTGTTCCTGTGTGTGTGTGTGTGTGTGTGTGTGTTCCTGTGTGTGTGTGTGTGTGTGTGTGTGTGTGTGTGTGTGTGTGTGTGTGTGTGTGTGTGTGTGTGTCTACAGCGAGCAGATCATCGTGGTTCCTGACATCACCGGCGGCGCTCTGTGTCCCCGCCTCCTCGACCCCCCCCCCTCCTCCTCCTCCTCCTCCTCTCGTCCTTCATCACCCCCCCCCCATCCCCGTCCCCCGGGCCCCTCCCCCGCCTGACGACCAGCAGCAGCCGCCCCCTGATGACATCACCGCGGGGGTCGAGGGGGAGGATGAGGAGGAGGAGGGAGACTCCAACCTGCGAGGTAACCCTGACGACGAAGATGATGACGAAGACGATGAAGACGAAGAGCTGGCCGAGGCGTGCCGAGACGACCTCCGTCAGAAGCGTCTGTCCATGGAGTCGGGCTACAGCGCCTCGGAGAGACACCTAGACGATGACGTGGTCGCCGTGGAGACAAGGGAGCCGCCACAACAGCCGCCTCGGCCGCCTCAGCCGGCTCTCGACCAATCGGAGCTGCCCTCCGAGCGTTTGTCCCTCCCCTCCTCGCACACCGAGGGGAAGCTGGCCAACCGGGACAGCGGCATCGACAGCATCAGCTCGCCGTCGCACAGCGAGGAGCTGTGCTTCGCCGGCGTGGAGGAAGGGGGCGTGGCCTATCCCTGTAGCCCCGCCCTCCTGCCGCGCCTCTCCTCCTCCTCCTACGCCGAGGAAGGAGGAGGAGGAGGAGGAGGAGGAGGAGCCACGGGTTGCAGGAGGAGAGATTACTCCGAGGAGGGAGACAGCGACCTGGAGGAGGAGGAAGAGGAGGAGGAGGAGGAAGAGGCGGAGCTAACGCTGGTGCTGCCTCCGCCCAAGACAGACAGACAGGACTCTGCTGAGGTGAGACAGGAAGTGAGACAGGTCTTCATCAGACAGAACAGAGCTGCAGAGATTGAAGGACAAATCTGGCGCAAAATAGACCTAACAATTGAATGTTGTTACATTACAGACATTAAAGACATCAACGTTAAACATTACAGACATTACAGTTAAACATTACAGACATTACATTACAGACATTACAGTTAAACATTACAGACATTACAGTTAGACATTACAGACATTACAGACATTACATTACAGACATTACATTACAGACATTACATTACTGCAATACATTAGACTACACCACTGGCTCTCTGGGATATGTTTTCATGCCAATCGAATGTGTCGCTAGCTTGAAACAAGCTAGAGACACATTACAGACATTACAGTTAAACATTACAGACATTACAGTTAAACATTACAGACATTACAGTTAAACATTACAGACATTACAGTTAGATATTACAGACATTACATTACAGACATTACATTACAGACATTACATTACAGATATTACAGTTAAACATTACAGACATTACAGTTAAACATTACAGACATTACATTACAGACATTACAGTTAAACATTACAGACATTACATTACAGATAGACATTACAGACATTACAGTTAAACATTACAGACATTACAGTTAGATATTACAGACATTACATTACAGACATTACAGTTAAACATTACAGACATTACAGTTAGACATTACAGACATTACATTACAGACATTACAGTTAAACATTACAGACATTACATTACAGACATTACAGTTAAACATTACAGACATTACATTACAGACATTACAGTTAAACATTACAGACATTACATTACAGATATTACAGTTAGACATTACAGACATTACATTACAGACATTACATTACAGACATTACAGTTAAACATTACAGACATTACAGTTAAACATTACAGACATTACATTACAGACATTACATTACAGACATTACAGTTAAACATTACAGACATTACATTACAGACATTACAGTTAAATATTACAGACATTACAGTTAAACATTACAGACATTACATTACAGACATTACAGTTAAACATTACAGACATTACATTACAGACATTACAGTTAAATATTACAGACATTACAGTTAAACATTACAGACATTACATTACAAATATTACATTACAGACATTACATTACAGACATTACAGTTAGACATTACAGACATTACATTACAAATATTACATTACAGACATTACAGACATTACATTACAGACATTACATTACTGCAATACATTAGACTACACTGGCTCTCTGGGATATGTTTTCATGCCAATCGAATGTGTCTCTAGCTTTAAACAAGCTAGCGCAAACGGCTGATTAGCTTCTAACGCTAGCGTTCGGGGCAGATGGTAAATCGCTATTTATAAGGTCGAAAATGGTGAAAAATGTGGATCAATATTTCCCAAAAAGCACAAAATAACGTCCTCAAATGTCTCGTTTTGGTCCACAACTCAAAGATATTCAGTTTGCTGTCCCAGAGGAGAGAAGACACTACAACAATATTCACATTTAACACGCTGACATCACAGACTTTTCACTTTGTTTTCATAAAAAAAATGACTGAAATAAATTATCGAAATAGTTTGCTATGATTATTTTAAAGTTGACAACTAATCGATTTAAAGGACAAATCCGGCGCAAAATGAACCTAGGGGTTAACAACAAATCTGAGTCAACTGTTCTTCATTCGTCGATGTTTAATGCTGTCTCTCTCTCTCTCTCCATCTGTCTGTCTGTCTCTTTCTGTCTGTCTCTCCGTCTGTCTGTCTCTCTCTCCGTCCGTCTGTCTGTCTGTCTGTCTGTCTCGTTGTCTGTCTGTCGGTCTCTCTGTCCATCTGTCTCTCTTTCTGTCTGTCTGTCTGTCTGTCTCTCTCTCTCTCCGTCTATCTCTCTTTCCGTCTCTGTCGGTCTCTCTCTCCATCTGTCTCTGTCTGTCTGTCTGTCTCTCTCTGTCTGTTTGTCTCTCTCTCTCTCTCTCTCCGCCTGTCTGTCTGTCTGTCTGTCTGTCTGTCTGTCTGTCTCTCTCTCTCTCCGTCTATCTCTCTTTCTGTCTGTCTCTATTTCTGTCTGTCTTCTGTCTCTCTCTCTCCGTCTATCTCTCTTTCTGTCTGTCTGTCGGTCTCTCTCTCATCTGTCTCTGTCTGTCTGTCTCTCTCTCCGCCTGTCTGTCTGTCTCTCTCTCTCTGTCTGGCTGTCTGTCTGTCTGTCTCTCTCTCTCTCTGTCTGTCTGTCTGTCTGTCTGTCTGTCTGTCTCTCTGTGTCCAGCTGTCTGTCCAGCAGAGGGTCTTCAACATCGCCAACGAGCTGCTGCACACAGAGATCGCCTACGTCTCTAAGCTCCACCTGCTGGACCAGGTGAGTCCCCCGCTGCTCACCGTCCAATCAAAACCACGCTGCTCACCGTCCAATCAAAACCACGCTGCTCACCGTCCAATCAAAACCACGCTGCTCACCGTCCAATCAAAACCACCGTCTACCATGTGTTTACTCTGGCGTCTTGGTTATAGAGCTCAACAGTGTTGTTCCCAAAGTCAAAATCTCTGTCTCTCTCTGTCTCTCTGTTCTTTCTCTAGCTCTTTGCTCCACCACTTTGTTTTATCTAACACGTTAGCACCGCTCCACATAGCGCTCTAGGATACTGTAGCAGTAGCTGTTGTCGTAGCAACAAAAGACGCTCTCGGCTGCTTTTTGGAATAAAAACGCTGCCAGCTTTTTACTCCAAAGCCCTAGTCAACTTTTTCTTGTAAAAAATGACGGCAAGCGTGAACATAGCCTTATGGTTTTGCATGACATCATGACTTTGTGTAAACATACACGCCCACTTTCTTAAGCCAAGTGGCATGTTATCGTGAGACTATGTTTTAACGCGAGACTGTGTTATCGAGAGACTATGTGTTATCGCGAGACTATGTTTTATCGCGAGACTATGTGTTATCGAGAGACTATGTGTTATCGCGAGACTATGTGTTATGACTATGTGTTATCACGAGACTGTGTTATTGCGAGACTATGTGTTATCGCGAGACTGTGTTATCGCGAGACTATGTGTTATCGCGAGACTGTTTTCACGAGACTACGTGTTATCGCGAGACTACGTGTTATCGCGAGACTGTGTTTTCGCGAGACTGTGTTTTCGCGAGACTATGTGTTTTCACTAGACTATGTGTTATCGCGAGACTGTTATCGCGAGACTATGTGTTTTCGCGAGACTACGTGTTATCGCGAGACTATGTGTTTTCACTAGACTATGTGTTATCGCGAGACTGTTATCGCGAGACTATGTGTTTTCACTAGACTGTGTTATCGCGAGACTGTTATCGCGAGACTATGTGTTTTCGCGAGACTACGTGTTATCGCGAGACTATGTGTTTTCGCGAGACTGTGTTATCGCGAGACTATGTGTTATCACTAGACTATGTGTTATCGCGAGACAATGTGTTATCACTAGACTATGTGTTATCGCGAGAATGTGTTATCGCGAGACTGTGTTATCACGAGACTGTGTTTTCGCTAGACTATGGGTTTTCGCGAGACTGTGTTATTGCGAGACTGTGTTATCACTAGACTATGTGTTATCGCGAGAATGTGTTATCGCGAGAATGTGTTATCGCAAGACTATGTGTTATCGCGAGACTATATGTTTTCGCGAGACTGTGTTATCGCGAGACTGTGTTTTCGCTAGACTATGTGTTTTCGCGAGACTGTTATCGCGAGACTATGTGTTTTCGTGAGACTATGTGTTATGCCTGTTATCGCGAGACTGTGTTATGCCTGTTATCGCGAGACTATGTGTTATCGCGAGAATATGTGTTATCGCGAGACTATGTGTTTTCGCGAGACTATGTGTTATGCCTGTTGTCGCGAGACTGTGTTATGCCTGTTATCGCGAGACTATGTGTTTTCGCGAGACTACGTGTTATCGCGAGACTATGTGTTTTCGCGAGACTATGTGTTATCGCGAGACTATGTGTTATCGCGAGACTATGTGTTATCGCGAGACTGTGTTTTCGCGAGACTGTGTTATCGCGAGACTGTGTTTTCGCTAGACTATGTGTTTTCGCGAGACTATGTGTTATCGCGAGACTATGTGTTATCGCGAGACTGTGTTATCGCAAGACTGTGTTATCGCAAGACTGTGTTATCGCGAGACTATGTGTTATCGCGAGACTATGTTATCGCAGACTATTTGTTATCGCGAGACTGTGTTATCGCAAGACTATGTGTTATCGCGAGACTATGTTATCGCAAGACTATTTGTTATCGCGAGACTGTGTTATCGCAAGACTATGTTATCGCGAGACTACGTGTTATCGCGAGACACTAGGCTCGTTGGAGATGAACTGCGCCTCGCCTGTAAAGTAGACGAGAGCAGGCGGCAGCAGCTGGGGGGGGCGGTGACAGAAATCCGCTCTCAAGTCGGACAGTTTCCAACCTTTTCCAGCAGCCTTCAGGCTGAACAGGAAGTGACACAAACACTGGTGGTCCAATTCCGATTTAATGAAATGTTATCGGACCCATATATCAGCTCCTACACAGTCTCCAGTTGATTTTATTATGACATTATGAGTATCTGTCAAAAGTCTCTACATGAGATCTGTTGCTGATTTTAATTACCAACAGAATGTAGATGATCCGTAATCTGATCAGATTTAGTCTCTCTGACTTCTAAACATCACTATCAGCCTCAATACATGTGTTTTGTTCAGAATAAGCCTTTAAATCAGACAAAAAAAAGTTTATCCAAAACGTCATCATGTTGAGTTGATTCTGAAACCAATCAGCTGTTCGATCAGCTGAGAGCCCGGCGTTTCCCAGCATGCACTGGGTCTGCCTGCATCCGCCTGGCTCTTGCAGTTGGTGAAAAGCAGCTGCGCTACCTGCGTCTCAGAACTGCGGCTGCCTTGGTCTCGTGAGGTCATCGTCGCCCACATGTGCAAGTCGGGATTAAGTCGGACACAAATCTACCCAGCATGCATTGGGCGCCGATCGCCGGTGATCGGTTCTGCGCAGACCTGGCTCCTCTCGAACGAGCCTGATGTCACACATGAAAGTCCTGTGGTGTTTGACCCATCCTCCTGACATCCACTCACTACTGCGTCAATTCACTCGCAATCGCAAGTAGGGCTGCCACCTCTTAGTCGATTAGTCGACTAATCGGTCGTTTTGGTCTTAGTCGACTAAGATTTCTTTAGTCGATTAGTCATTTTTTTATGCTTATTCATGCTTAATTACTTATTTCCAAGAAACTTCTGAGCACATTTATGGTAAACACATTAACACAACACATTTAAAGTGGTGCTTTTGCAGGATTAATTGTGGAGAAACTCAGTTTTACAGATGGTTAATTAACTACATTTATATTGTGCTTTTCTAGTCTTAACCACCTCTCAAAGAGCACAGCTCTGTCAATTAAATCAACTAATCGATTAGTCGACAAAATCCTATAAGTGTTAGTCCACTAAGAATTTCTTTAGTCGAGGACAGCCCTAATTGCAAGGTAGTGTAATGTAGTGCCAATGGAGCCCAAAAGGCGTTGATGAACACGCTAAAAAGCCAGTATGCGGTCTTGATAACACGCCGATAATGGCATACCTATTGGCGTGTCACACATACACCACTTCACGAGATCAGTCTGGGTAACTGTGTCATCTGTGTTAAAACCAGGATGCTAATGATCACGTAAACCACATGTGTCAAACTCATGGCCCGTGGGCCAGATCAATTTGGGTTCTCAATACATTTTGGCCCTCTTAGTTGTGCGCCAAACCAACAACACA
>CM046793.1:3014707-3037207 GCA_025617405.1 Perca schrenkii
CTGTAGCCTGCTTCTCCCATTAAGTTTGACTTAACTTTATTTTAGACTGAATCTAGCTGTCCGCTAGCGGTTAGCCGAATTAGCTGTTAGCTGCACTAACGTTTAGCTTAGTTAGGCTAGCGTGCAACAGATCGTGCAGGCAGCACGGAACAGGGTACTGACAGACGGACTCAGACGAAGGGGAAACAAGTGAAGGAAAGGAAGGAAACGATGATGCAGTTTGATAACCTGAGACACACTCCCACACACTGTCTAACTTTCAAAGATAATGTTGCCATCAAATGTATCGATGATGATGATGATGATGATGATCATCATCATGATGATGATGATGATGATGATGTCGTCTCTCTCTGCAGAGTCTCTGGAGCTAATCGCCACGGCAGCAGAACACTCCAACGCTGCCATCAGGAAGATGGTGAGGGGTTCACACACACACTGACACACACACACACACACACACACACACACACACACACACACACACACACACACACATGACACACACACACACACACACACACACACACAGACACACATAGACACAGACACACACACACACACAGACACACATAGACACACACACACACACACACACACACACACACACACACACACACACACACACACATGACACATCACACACACACAGACACACACACTGACACACACACACACACACACACACACACACACACACACAGACACACATAGACACTGACACACACACACACACACACACACACACACAGACACTGACACACACACACACACACACACGCAGTTCATTAAATCCTCTGATTACACTCATTAACTATCTCTCTGTCTCCCTCTGTCTGTCTTTATCTGTCTTTGTGTCTCTCTGTGTGTCTCTCTGTGTCTCTCTGTCTCTGTGTGTCTCTCTGTGTCTCTGTGTGTCTCTGTGTCTCTGTGTGTCTCTGTGTGTGTCTGTGTGTCTCTGTGTGTCTCTGTGTGTGTCTGTGTGTCTCTGTGAGTCTCTGTGTGTGTCTGTGTGTCTCTGTGTGTGTCTGTGTGTCTCTGTGAGTCTCTGTGTGTGTCTGTGTGTCTCTGTGTGTCTCTGTGTCTCTGTGTGTCTCTGTGTGTCTCTGTGTGTCTCTGTGTGTCTCTGTGTGTCTCTGTGTGTCTCTGTGTGTCTCTGTGTGTCTCTGTGTGTCTCTGTGTGTCTCTGTGTGTGTCTCTGTGTGTCTCTGTGTCTGTCTCTGTGTGTCTCTGTGTCTCTGTGTGTCTCTGTGTGTGTCTGTGTGTCTCTGTGTGTCTCTGTGTGTCTCTGTGTCTGTCTCTGTGTGTCTCTGTGTGTCTCTGTGTGTCTCTGTGTGTCTCTGTGTCTGTCTCTGTGTCTCTCTGTGTCTCTCTGTGTGTCTCTGTGTCTCTGTGTCTCTGTGTGTCTCTGTGTCTGTCTCTGTGTCTCTCTGTGTGTCTCTGTGTGTCTCTGTGTCTCTGTGTGTCTCTGTGTGTGTCTCTGTGTCTCTCTCTGTCTCTGTGTGTCTCTGTCAGGAGCGGATGAGGAAGTTGCTGAAGGTGTACGAGTTGTTGGGAGGAGAAGAAGACATTGTTAACCCGACAAACGAGCTCATTAAAGAAGGACACATCCTCAAACTGTCCAACAAGAACGGGACCACGCAGGACAGATACCTCATACTGGTACTCTATCGTCCTCTATCCTCTGCTCTATACTCTTAATATCACAATACTCCACGGTGTCAGACTCTACAACACCTACACCACTCGATAATTGTATATTTCTTATTATCTGTATTTATATTTTTCCATCTGTATTTATATCTTTTCCATTCCAAGTACTTACTTTTTCAATATTATTTATATTATGGTCACACTTAAATATAATTTATATTATGGTTAATTACTTTCGCTGTTATGTAATTACATATTTTTTAATCTAATTTCACGTCAATTACTTACCTACAGTACAGGCCAAAAGTTTGGACACACCTTCTCATTCACTGCGTTTCCTTTTTATTTTCATGACTATTTACATTGTAGATTCTCACTGAAGGCATCAAAACTATGAATGAACACATATGGAATTATGTACTTAACAAAAAAGTGTGAAATAACTGAAAACATGTCTTATATTTTAGATTCTTTAAAGTAGCCACCCTTTGCTTTTTTTTATTAATAAGGGAAATAATTCCACTAATGAACCCTGACAAAGCACACCTGTGAAGGTAAAACCATTTCAGGTGACTACCTCATGAAGCTCATTGAGAGAACACCAAGGGTTTGCAGAGTTATCAAAAAAAGCAAAGGGTGGCTACTTTGAGGAATCTAAAATATAAGACATGTTTTCAGTTATTTCACACTTTTTTGTTAAGTACATAATTCCATATGTGTTCATTCATAGTTTTGATGCCTTCAGTGAGAATCTACAATGTAAATAGTCATGAAAATAAAAAGGAAACACATTGAATGAGAAGGTGTGTCCAAACTTTTGGCCTGTACTGTACATATTTCTTATTATCTGTATTTATATTTTTCCATCTGTATTTATATCTTTTCCATTCCAAGTACTTACTTTTTCAATATTATTTATATTATGGTCACACTTAAATATAATTTATATTATGGTTAATTACTTTCTATATGTAATTACATATTTTTTAATCTAATTTCACGTCAATTACTTACCTACGTTACAGTATTTTTTTTGCACTATGGCCACCTCACTTTACTTAAATACTTTTTATATAATGCCACTTTACATTCATTCAGTTTTTTATTTTTAATTTTTTTGCACATTGTCTGTTGTTTGTTTGTTGGTTTGTTTTTATTGGGGAAAAGCTGCTGCAGTAATAAGTGAATTTCCCCATTGTGGGATAAATAAAGTATTATTATTATTATCTAATCTAATACCCCACGGTGATTCCTGACTGCCTGTCTGTCTGTCTGTCTGTCTGTCTGTCTGTCTGTCTGTCTGTCTGTCTCTCCCGGCAGTTCAATGACAGGTTGCTCTACTGCGTCCCGAAGCTGCGTCTGATTGGTCAGAAGTATGGCGTCCGTGCTCGCATCGATGTGGACGGGATGGAGGTGAGACATCATCGGCTGACCACCGATGACCAGACCCAAAACACAGATCCAAAATGATGATCTGCAGAAATTAGCAGACTGTTTATCAGCTCGGGTGGAGACGTGTTAACGTTCAGACGTTTTATTTCTAATCTTTCAACAACTAACAAAAAAATTAAAAAATCTACAAAAAATTGTTCTGAAAATCGGCCTTTGTGGCCCGGCCAATCAGTGAGTGGAGCTCCGCCTTCCAAACCTAAATCTGAATGAACCTGTCTCCCTCTCTCTGTCCCCCTGTCTCTCTCTATCTCTGTCTCTCTCTCTCTGTCCACCTGTTTCTGTCTCTCTCTCTCTGTGTCTCTCTCTCTGTCTCTCTCTCGCTCGCTCTCTCTCTGTCCCCCTGTCTCTCCCTCTCTCTCTCTCTCTCGCTCTCTCTCTCTGTGTCTCTCTCTCTCTGTCCCCCTGTCTCTCTCTCTGTCCCCCTGTCTCTCTCTCTCTCTCTCTCTGTCTCTCTCTCTCTCTCTCTCTCTCTCTCTGTCCCCCTGTCTCTCTCTCTGTCTCTCTCTCTCTCTGTCTCTCTCTCTGTCCCCCTGTCTCTCTCTCTCTCTCTCTCTCTCTCTCTCTCTCTCTCTCTCTCTCTCTCTCTCTCTCTGTCCCCCTGTTTCTCTCTCTGTCTCTCTCTCTCTCTGTCTCTCTCTCTGTCCCCCTGTCTCTCTCTCTGTCTCTCTCTCTCTTTTTCTCTCTCTCTGTCCCCCTGTCTCTCTCTCTGTCTCTCTCTCTCTCTGTCTCTCTCTCTGTCCCCCTGTCTCTCTCTCTCTGTCTCTCTCCCTCTCTCCCTCTCTGTCTCACTCCCTCTCTGTCTCTCTCCCTCTCTCTCTCTCTGTCTCTCTGTCTCACTCTCTCTCTCTCTCTCTCTCTCTCTCTCCTCTCTCTCTCTCTCTCTCTCTCTCTGTCCCCCTGTCTCTCTCTCTCTGTGTCTCTCTCTCTCTCTCTGTCTCTCTGTCTCACTCCCTCTCTGTCTCTCTCTCTCTCTCTCTGTCTCTCTCTCTGTCTCTCTCTCTGTCCCCCTGTCTCTCTCTCTCTCTCTCCCTCTCTGTCTCTCTCTCTCTCCCTCTCTCCCTCTCTGTCTCTCTCTCTCTCTCTCTCTCTCTCTCTCTCTCTGTGTCCAGCTGAAGGAGACCAGCAGTGTTGCAGTTCCCAGGACGTTCCTTGTGTCTGGAAAACAGAGATCCCTGGAGCTGCAGGCCAGGTACAGACAGACAGGCAGACAGACAGACAGACACAAAAGGACAGGCACACACAAAAAGACAGGCAGGCAGACAGACAGACAGTTTTCTGACACCTCTTCTGTGTGATTGTGTCTCTGCAGGACAGAAGAGGACAAGAAAGACTGGATACAGGTAAACACTCACTACCTGTCGGTGATTTAACTTCTCACCTGGCATGACGAAAGGAAGGCTTTCAATGTGTGTGTGTGTGTGTGTGTTTGTGTGTTGTCAGGCCATCCAGGTGACCATCCAGAGACACGAGCAGACGCTGGAGGGCTTCAGACATCTCAACTGTTCCCTACGAGACGACGAGTCCACACCGCCTCACTCTCCGGTAACATTACCAACAACTCCTCACCACACACAAACCGACCCACGGCCGCGGTAATCAAGTCATGCTGTGGCGAGCAAATATTTGTTGTTAAAGGTATGGTGGAGGATTTTCTTTTTCCGGGTGGATCATCAAGACTATTGGTCCTCCTGGTTGTCAATCATTCTGGTGATATGTTTACGTCCCTAGCTTTCAGGTGTGTATGTGTGGTGAGCTTGAGCTACGGTTTCAGACATTCATTGAAGCATTGAAGCTTTTGGGAGAATATTTCACACGCTGGCGTGCGCTAAAAGCACAGATTGGGCTTCCCACTGATGCCTCAGTCGTGAAGTTTCTATTCCACAGGTAAAGTTTGGCTATTTGGAGAAATTCATTTAAAATCACTGCTAGTAAAAGTTGATGTAAGCTATGATCAGCGATGCTAGCCCTGGCACAAGTCACGCACCGCGCACACACGGTAAACATCTCAATTTGTGAAAAAGTGCAAATCTTCTTTTGGAAAGTAGCCTTGTATGAGCCATGCCGACAGCAACTTGTAAACAGTGCACTCTCGTGCACACGTTTAATAGGCGTTCCCTCTCGGGAGCAGGCAGAGGGTTGCGCATGTGCATTTTTTCAAAAAGTACAGAGGGCGGTTCTTTTCTAAAATTCGGGAAAATCCTCCACAATACTTTTTAAGATGTGCATTATTGCTAAAAAAAAAACATCCTAAAACACGTGTAAGGTTTTGAATCTGCAGAAAGTTTTGAAGAATACAGCAGATTAATGTATTAGTAATAATAATATTTACATGAATTAAGACATTTGTATGCGGAAACAAATTGATGTAGAAAAATTCACCAAAATGCAGTAAATGAAGCGTTTGATGCTCTAAATATTCTGGGGTATGACCCAGACACCCTGGGTTATAATTTGTCCGCCCTAATGTTGAAACCGTAGAAATAAAACGGATAGAAAGGCTATTGAACTTTCTCCCATGGTGATTTGGTTGGTACACACAAGCAGCAGTGGGTCAGACCACTAACGTTAGACCCAGCAGCAGTGGGTTAGAGGACCACTAACGTTAGACCCAGCAGCAGTGGGTCAGCAGACCGCTAACGTTAGACCCAGGAGCAGTGGATCAGACCACTAACGTTAGACCTAGCAGCAGTGGGTCAGCAGACCACTAACGTTAGACCCAGCAGCAGTGGGTTAGAGGACCACTAACGTTAGACCCAGCAGCAGTGGGTCAGCAGACCACTAACGTTAGACCCAGCAGCAGTGGGTCAGCAGACCACTAACGTTAGACCCAGCAGCAGTGGGTCAGCATACCGCTAACGTTAGACCCAGCAGCAGTGGGTCAGACCACTAACGTTAGACCCAGCAGCAGTGGGTCAGACCACTAACGTTAGACCCAGCAGCAGTGGGTCAGCAGACCACTAACGTTAGACCCAGCAGCAGTGGGTCAGCAGACCACTAACGTTAGACCCAGCAGCAGTGGGTCAGCAGACCGCTAACGTTAGACCCAGCAGCAGTGGGTCAGACCACTAACGTTAGACCCAGCAGCAGTGGGTCAGACCACTAACGTTAGACCCAGCAGCAGTGGGTCAGCAGACCACTAACGTTAGACCCAGCAGCAGTGGGTCAGCGGACCACTAACGTTAGACCCAGCAGCAGTGGGTCAGCAGACCGCTAACGTTAGACCCAGGAGCAGTGGATCAGACCACTAACGTTAGACCTAGCAGCAGTGGGTCAGCAGACCACTAACGTTAGACCCAGCAGCAGTGGGTTAGAGGACCACTAACGTTAGACCCAGCAGCAGTGGGTCAGCAGACCACTAACGTTAGACCCAGCAGCAGTGGGTCAGACCACTAACATTAGACCCAGCAGCAGTGGGTCAGCGGACCACTAACATTAGACCCAGCAGCAGTGGGTCAGCAGACCACTAACGTTAGACCCAGCAGCAGTGGGTCAGCAGACCACTAACGTTAGACCCAGCAGCAGTGGGTCAGCAGACCACTAACGTTAGACCCAGCAGCAGTGGGTCAGCGGACCACTAACATTAGACCCAGCAGCAGTGGGTTAGAGGACCACTAACATTAGACCCTCCGGTGTTAGCTAACGTTAGCTTGTTAACTCAGCATTAAACGTTCTCCCCCTCGCCACATCGTTCACAGAAAAAGAGCCCAATGAAGCGTCATTGCAAAACCTCAGCTCCAAGACTTGCCAGAAGTTGGTTATTATTGGAAGTTTATACGTTACCGTGGCAATGGCACACATAAAAATGGCTGCTGCTCTGACCATTCTGCTACATTGATTTGAATGGAAATGGCCTTTCATTTTATTTCTATGGTTGAATCAGACGTCTTAACTAGATAGGTGTTGATCTCAAAGCCTGTCTGTCTGTCTGTCTGTCTGTCTGTCTGTCTGTCTGTCTGTCTGTCTGTCTGTCTGTCTGTCTGTCTGTCTGTCTCTCAGAGCTGCGTGGAGTTAGGGAAGCGAGCTCCGACTCCGATCCGAGAGAAGGAAGTCACTCTGTGTATGAAGTGTCAGGAGCCTTTCAACTCCATCACCAAGAGACGCCACCACTGTAAAGCCTGCGGACACGTACGTTCTCCATCAGCACACACACACACACACACACACACACACACACACACACACACACACCCAAAGCCGTTCCACTCCCTATTCAGTCCCTTTGTACCGTATTTGTTTGCAGTTCCACCAGAGTTCCACTGGGGATCGCGGTCCAGTGCAAAATGAATGGGACTCTATGGAGCTAGACGGCTGAATGAATGGGACTCTATGGAGCTAGACGGCTAAATGAATGGGAGTCTATGGAGCTAGACGGCTAAATGAATGGGAGTCTATGGAGCTAGACGGCTAAATGAATGGGAGTCTATGGAGCTAGACAGCTGAATGAATGGGACTCTATGGAGCTAGACGGCTAAATGAATGGGAGTCTATGGAGCTAGACGGCTAAATGAATGGGAGTCTATGGAGCTAGACGGCTGAATGAATGGGACTCTATGGAGCTAGACGGCTAAATGAACAGGAGTCTATGGAGCTAGACGGCTAAATGAACGGGAGTCTATGGAGCTAGACGGCTAAATGAACGGGAGTCTATGGAGCTAGACGGCTAAATGAATGAGAGTCTATGGAGCTAGACGGCTGAATGAACGGGAGTCTATGGAGCTAGACGGCTAAATGAACGGGAGTCTATGGAGCTAGACGGCTAAATGAACGGGACTCTATGGAGCTAGACGGCTAAATGAATGGGACTCTATGGAGCTAGACGGCTAAATGAATGGGAGTCTATGGAACTAGATGGCTGAATGAACGGGAGTCTATGGAGCTAGACGGCTAAATGAACGGGAGTCTATGGAGCTAGACGGCTAAATGAACGGGACTCTATGGAGCTAGACGGCTAAATGAACGGGAGTCTATGGAGCTAGACGGCTAAATGAATGAGAGTCTATGGAACTAGACGGCTGAATGAACGGGAGTCTATGGAGCTAGACGGCTAAATGAACGGGAGTCTATGGAGCTAGACGGCTAAATGAACGGGACTCTATGGAGCTAGACGGCTAAATGAATGGGACTCTATGGAGCTAGACGGCTAAATGAATGGGAGTCTATGGAACTAGATGGCTGAATGAACGGGAGTCTATGGAGCTAGACGGCTAAATGAACGGGAGTCTATGGAGCTAGACGGCTAAATGAACGGGAGTCTATGGAGCTAGACGGCTAAATGAACGGGACTCTATGGAGCTAGACGGCTAAATGAATGGGACTCTATGGAGCTAGACGGCTAAATGAATGGGAGTCTATGGAACTAGATGGCTATGGAACTAGACAGCAGTGACATTGTCTTCCCCCCGGTTCACATTTGCAGTTTCCTTAAAAACTACAGACATCTGACTGACAGTTTGTTGACTCCAGGTGGTTTGTGGGAAATGTTCGGAGTTTCGTGCTCGTCTTTCGTACGACAACAACCGCACCAACCGGGTGTGTGTGGACTGCTACGCCATGCTGGTGGGGGCCTCGCCGTCAGCCGCCACGCTGAGCACCAGCACCCAGCGCAGGCGCTCCATCCTGGAGGTTAGTGTGACATCACTGTGACATCACCACGTGCGTGCGTGTGTGTGTCTGTGTGTGTGTGTGTGTGTGTGTGTGTCTGTGTGTGTGTGTGTGTGTGTGTGTATGTGTATGTGTGCTAGCTGCCATCAAAGGAAGATCTTTGTACATACTTTCATATTAATTCTCACTTTTGTACTGTATTATATTTGCATTACCAGAGGTGGAACTTATTACAAATACTCTCGTTACTGTAATTAACATTTTTGGTGTAGGCCTACTTCCACTTTTTATAGTAGTTTTTAAAATCTGTAGCCTACTTTAACTTTTTACTTTATTGCTCCACAATATTGCTTCCAGCACCCCCCACTCACACTCTGAACGCACTTTTTTGAAACCTGGTGCTAGCGTGAAATTTTCTTTTTGAATATGCTGCTCTCGCGTCTTCGTTTTGGCGTACTTGCGTATCGATGATGTCATCGCCACACCCCTCGACCTCTAGCCTTTGACCTCTTATCCCGCGACGACGTCTCATAGCAACAACAACAACAACAATGGCGGACCACATGCTCGTGTTCCTGCTGAAAAAGATATTGAGCCCATTAAGGATATTAGGGTAAAATATGATGCTGCTGGGCCACTGTCGGTACCTGATCCGTGCTGCCTGCACGATCCGTTCTCCGCATGCGCAGATGATAATACTGTTTCACGACACTGCCCGATCTGTTCCACGCTAGCCTATGGCTAGCCTCCACCGGGAAGCTAACGTTAGTTTAGCTAACTGCTAATTCGGCTAACCGCTAGCTGACAGCTAGATTCAGTCTAAAATAACGTTAAGTCAAACTTAATGGGAAAAGCAGGCTATAGCTACATTAAGACTTTACAGTAATAACAATAAAGACAAGTGTTGAATGATTGTATTTTAAATGAGCAAAAGTAAAGTAGAACTGACGTAACAGCTGTTATATATGTTAACGGTTATTTTCAAGGTTTATTTTGAGGGTCTTTTAAAGTTATTACACGCTGTCTCAGCTAGCGGTTAGCCGAATTAGCTGTTAGCTAACGTTAGCTTGGCTGTCGACTGGAAGCGTGGAACAGATCGTGCAGTGTCGTAAATCCTTGTACAACAGCGCATGCGCGAACATTTTGCGCATGAACGGATCGTGAAGGCAGCACGGATCTGGTACCGACAGCCACCACGCGGAGCAAAAAAAGGCTTCTGCTTTGTGTTTGGTTTCTTCTTCTACTGTCTGTATACAGCGTGGTTTATACGCATGCTCCGCCTCTTCTTCTCAGTTTTTTTTGGTGAATGTCTGTAGCAGAAACAGCGCCACTTATAGAGAGCCGAAGTCCCGCCCCCTTCTACTTCCGGTCCATGGGACCTATCTTTCGAAAAAATATAGAGTCAATGGAGAGATAATAATTATTTTTTGATCCAGTTTGAATTGAGCCATCGATTACAAATATGATGTTCGTCAATTTAAAACATTATTTTTCAACCGAAAAGTCTCTGTTTATTGTTAAACTGTTGAAGTGTAAGACTGTGAAAATACGTAACTAGAAAGACTACAAACTTCATGGATGACGTCTTTCTGAAGCTAAGATGTCTCTGTATATCGTACCGGGGATGTAACGTTACTCTAATGATCAGAGGATCTCGCTCGTTCTTTTGCTTCTCTGCTGAAAACTCTTGACTGGATAAAACACAGCAGTTACGATAACATTACATGTGTTGTGGAACAGAGCTAAGCTAGCTAGCTAGCGAACAAACCAAGCATCAAGCTAGCTAGGTGACGTAGATTGTGTGAAACGGGAGATGTAGTCCACTGGGAGATGTAGTCCACTGAGCTGTTTCACACTAAACTAAGTGGTACTACGACAAACCTACGGGTAACTGAGACTTTCTTCGGTTGAAAAATTATCTTTTAAATTGACGAACATCATATTTGTAATCCATGGCTCAATTCAAACGGGATCAAAAAATAATTTGCCTCTCCCCGTTCACTACCGTTAATATTTTTTCTGACTTAAGGTCCCATGAGGTCCACCGGAAGGGGCGGGACTTCAGCTCTCTATAGGCCTGGAATATGAAGTACAGCGTGTTGAGTCATTTACAAAATGGGCCCGTTTGGACGCAACTTTTGTTGTATTGGAACGATGCCGGGGGAGACGGGGACGTGGCCTTAAGTCTGGCAGCGAACTGATTCTCTCTTCATCCTCTTCATCTCCTGTTGCCATAGAAACAGGCCTCCCTGGCAGCCGAGCACAGTGTGATTTGTAGTTTTCTTCACCACATGGAGAAAGGAGGCGGGCGGGGCTGGCAGAAGGCCTGGTTCGTCATCCCCGAAAACGAGCCACTGGTGCTCTACATCTACGGAGCTCCACAGGTAGAAATATAATACATAATATTATCATAATACTGTCATAATATTATCATAAAACTATCATATTATCATAATATTGTCATAATACTGTCATAATATTATCATAATACTGTCATAATACTGTCATAATATTATCATAAAACTATCATATTATCAAAATACTGTCATAATACGGTCATAATATTATCATAATACTGTCATAATACTATAATACTGTCATAATATTATCATAATACTATCATAATACTGTCATAATATTATTATAATACTGTCATATTATTATCATAATATTATAATACTGTCATAATATTATCATAATACTATCATAATATTATCATAATACTGTCATAATATTTATCATAATACTGTCATAATATTATCATAATACTATCATAATATTATCATAATATTATCATAATATTGTCATAATACTGTGCAGGGTTTTTGCATCCCTCTCCAAATACACACACCTAAGTCTTCCACAAACCGAGGGAAACCCTGCTGTAATGGAACAGTTATAACATACAGTACATATCCTAATACTGTGTCTGATAGGTAACCGTGTGCAACAGCTGCTACAGGCGCCCCCTACAGGCCACAGTGTTAATCACAGCCCCAATATCAACAATCAACACTGTCAACAACTATGTGTAATAGTTCTTTAGGTTCTTGGAAGGTTTCAGGGTCTTTAGAGAGGTTTTAAGGGGTTCTTGGGGAGGTTTTGAGGGGTTCTTCAACAAGGTGTTAGGGGTCTTTAGGAGGTTTTAGGGGTCTTCAACAAGGTGTTAGGGGTCTTTTGGAGGTTTTATAGGTTCATGGGGAGATTTCAGTGGTGTTTAGAAGGTTTTCAGGGATTTTTAGGGGGTTTCCCGGGGTATTTAGGAGGTTTTGGTAGGTTTTCAGGGGTATTTAGGAGGTTTTCAGGGGTAATTAGGAGGTTTTCAGGGGTATTCCGGGTTTTTTAGGACATTTTCAGGGGTATTTAGGAGGTTTTCAGGGAGTTTTAGGAGGTTTTCAGGGGTATTTAGGAGACATTCAGGGGTCGTTAGGAGGTTTTCAGGGGTATTTAGGAGATTTTCTGGGGTTATAGGAGGTTTTCAGGGTTTTCTAGGAGGTTTTCAGGGGTATTTAGGAGGTGTTCAGGGTTTCTTTAGGAGGTTTTCAGGGAGTTGTAGGAGGTTTTCAGGGGGTTTTAGGAGGTTTCAGGGGTCGCTAGGAGATGTTCATGGATATTTAGGAGATTTTCCGGGGTTTTAGGAGGTTTTCAGGGGTATTTAGGAGGTTTTCAGTGTTTTTTAGGAGGTTTTCAGGGGTATTTAGGAGATTTTCAGGGTTTTTTAGGAGGTTTTCAGGGGTATTTAGGAGGTTTTCAGTGTTTTTTAGGAGGTTTTCAGGGGTATTTAGGAGATTTTCAGGGGTCTTAAGGAGGTTTTAGTTTTTTTTAAGTCTATTTATATAGGTCTATAGGCGGTTTCAGGGGCAGTACATAACTGACATGCAAACTCAGAAAAGCAGAACCAGACTAAATACCCATGATGCACTCTGTATCTGTTATCTCCCTCCCCCCCCAGGACGTAAAGGCGCAGCGCAGCGTGCCTCTGATCGGCTTCGAGGTCTCCCTTCCCGAGTCATGTGACCGCCTGGAGCGGCGCCACGCCTTCAAGATCTCCCAGAGTCACCTGACGTTGTACTTCAGCGCCGACGGGGAGGAGCTTCAGCGACGATGGATGGACGTCCTGCTGAGGGCCGGCAGGGGGGAGGAGCCTCCGGCCTACCGGCCAATCGTGGAGCGGCTGGAGGAGGAGACGGAGGAGCTGGCGGCCGCCGCGGAGGGAGAAAACACGTGATTCTGTTCGGACGAGGAAGGATGGCTAGAACGAAGACCGGTCGCTAATGGATACCGTTACAAAACATGTTCATACACTCGTAGCTGATACAACACACACACACACACACACACACACACACACACACACTGCATGATTCCTCCTCCAGTCAGACACAAGAAGGCGTCTCTTTCTCTGTTGGGTTTTTTTTCCCCCACCTGTGCCAGACAATATTTCTGGGGGTCCCGGGACCGTCCTTATTGTTTACAGTCCGAGTCCATTCTTTCTTCTGTGTCCTAGACGACATTGCTGTTAATTTCTATAAACAGTTATCTGCAAACGAATGCGGTTAAAAAACAAAGATAATAAATACAGCTGATAACTGTTAGGTTCAGATATTGCATTTAGACCAAAAGCGTTCCTCATCCAGAAACCTGTAAACCAGAACTCTTCTGATACCAAAAATCTTGTCGTGTTGCTAACAGATCCTGTATTCACATGCAGATATCTGTTCGTAGAGATTAGTAAATCTGTGACGCTGCAGGCTGGTTACTGTTAAGGCTCCGACACACCAACCAGACGGCCGACTGTCGGCAGAACAGTCAGTCGGACTGACTGGCTCCCCGAGTTGGTCCAAAAACTATTTTATCAAAACATCCAAAAAGTGTGAAAAGTGCAAAAAATGTTGAAAAAGTGACAAAAATATCCAATATAGCGCCAAAACATCAAAAAAAGTGTCCAAAACGTTGAAGTAAGCCCCCAGAAATGTCAGAAATAGGGTAAAAAATGATGGACAAGCGCCTAAAACGTTGTGAAAAGCTCAATTTTTTTGGGAAAAGTGACAAAAATATCGGAAATGGCGCCAAATGTTTTGACAAAAAATTTCAAAACATCAAAAAAAGTGTCCAAAACGTTGAAATAAGCCCCCAGAAATGTCAGAAATAGGGTAAAAAATGACGGACAATTGCCTAAAACATTGTGAAAAGCGCAAACAAATTCGAAAAAGTTACAAAAATATCCAAAATAGTGCCAAATATTTTGACGAAAAATTCCAAAACATAAAAAAAAAAAAGTGTCCAAAACGTTGATTTAAAAAAGACCCCAAAATGTCGGAAAGAGCGGCAAATATGTTGCAAAAAGTGAGAAAAACGTTGAATAAAGCGCCAGAAATGTCGGAAAGTAGCATTGAAGACGAATGGAACAAATCGGATTGGCTGGTAACTTTAAAAACATACTAACCTTGTTGGCTGGTAATAAAAAAAAACGTAATTTAAAGCCCCCGTATACGACCCCTTAATGAGAATGCCGTCGAATACGTTGTGATGTGATCTGGACCCTCGCTGATCCAGGTCCAGGTTCTGGGCTCAGATCCTGCCCTGCCATACAAAACCATTTTTACTTGCATTTTTTTAAATCTGTCAGGTCCATATGTGTTTGTGTTATGTGGTGAATGTGAAAATGAACTGCTACCTCCTCTGTCAGCTCTAGCCACTGAACAGAAATAAGCAGAGAAATCAGACCAATCACAACAGCTGGTCAGTCTGACATCATGTCGCCTGAGCTCATTACTATTCATGAGCTCGCCCAGTTGGGCTGGGGTAAAGGATGCTGACAGCCAGGCTCTCATTGGCAAGCTGTTAGCCAATCAGATTCAGCTTAGCTCGTTGAATATTAATGAGAACTGGCACAAATCAAGCCGAGTCTTCCTGCAGGCTTTCTATACCGCGCTAGAATGGCTTGAAACAAGGTAACCAAGGCATTTCCCCCACAAAAAAATGTTACAGAGTCCATGGTTAGAACTTCAGACATTACCACAAAGTCATGAAATACGTGTGGCAGGGCACCTTTAACAACAACACAACAGCTGTCATCAATCTCAGCCGAGTGAAACTGAATAAACAAGCACACATAGACACACGTTGGAGTCCTGCTGAGAAGTGGATCAGGCTGTCAACAAGAGGTTCTTCCCCGTTTGTTAAGGATAAAGTTCTGGTTTCCTTCTGCAGGAAAGGAGGAGATGCCTCGAGATTTTGGAAACACGAGAGAGACAAAAGACTGATGTGTCCTCTTTAAATGCACTTAAAAGACCCTAAATGTCCCTTTTGAAGAAGAGACTCTTCTTTGTGTTTGTTTGAGTTTTAAACCCCACTGCTGCTGTCTGACCTCCGAAACCTGCCAATCACATCACCCTGTCTGGAGGTAAACTACATTTCCCAGCAGCCTCTGGTTCGAGGCATGGACTCGTTCTACCTGGAGCCTCTCTGCCGTCTGCTGGTGAAGTCGGGTATTGCAGGTTTTAAAAATCACTGAGGCGGTTTCATCGCGATCCTGAAGAAATCTCTTTAAAATTCATAGCTTGTTTTAATATTAGCGCTAAAAAAAAAATCTGTTTGTGTAATTATTAGGGGGGTGTCACGATTCTCCAAATACACGATTTGATTACACTTTCGATTTAAACATTTCCTTTTCAGCAGGGACGGCAATGCCACAGTAAGACCCACTAGATGGTAGGAGGTTACTTTGCAACAACAGTTTGAGTTTCTCAGAGTTTACTAGGTGCAATTGAATGCACAATTAGTTTAACGAGGTGCACGTGAACGCACCGTGGAGTTCCGTGCGTCTCCGCCCGTTCTCGCTCCCAACTCGGCAAATACTGACGCTTAGTCAGTGGCTCCGGGCGTCGGATACGACGCAAAAATCACGACGCAAACGACATATAAACATCTTTTCCTGTTCTCTGTTGCCTGGAAACGCTTCCAACGCGCTTGCGTGTCTAGTGAAAAATAGGCGTTGGTTCTATTTCTAGCGTGCACACCACCGCGCCTGAGACGTGCGTGTGCACGCTCTAACCTGTTACCATGGGAGCCCAAATATAAACGGACATGCCACGCAGCTGACACGCTCGCGCGATGCATCCAGTGTGTAACTGGCCTAAGATGACGTAGTATTAAGAGAGACATCGCGCAGGGAGGCTGGTTTAGAGCTCTAATCGGGCCTTAACAGTTAGGCCAGGGCCTGACAAGTACAGCACAGGCCAAAAGTTTGGACACACCTTCTCATTCAATGTGTTTCCTTTTTATTTTCATGACTATTTACATTGTAGATTCTCACTGAAAGCATCAAAACTATGAATGAACACATATGGAATTATGTACTTAACAAAAAAGTGTGAAATAACTGAAAACATGTCTTATATTTTAGATTCTTCAAAGTAGCCACCCTTTGCTTTTTTTGATAACTCTGCAAACCCTTGGTGTTCTCTCAATGAGCTTCATGAGGTAGTCACCTGAAATGGTTTTACCTTCACAGGTGTGCTTTGTCAGGGTTCATTAGTGGAATTATTTCCCTTATTAATAAATAAGCAAAGGGTGGCTACTTTGAAGAATCTAAAATATAAGACATGTTTTCAGTTATTTCACACTTTTTTGTTAAGTACATAATTCCATATGTGTTCATTCATAGTTTTGATGCCTTCAGTGAGAATCTACAATGTAAATAGTCATGAAAATAAAAAGGAAACGCATTGAATGAGAAGGTGTGTCCAAACTTTTGGCCTGTACTGTACGTACCGACCCAGAGCGTCAGGAAGTGACTCCAAGGCTGTGTCTCAAACCGCACACTTCTGTCAGTACACTGCTAACGTGCACTGACCACTTCCTGCCTTATAGTGACCTCTTTGGATGGTTAGTGTCGTCCCAAAATGAACGCTTAATGTTAAAACACTCACCGGAAATGACGAGCCTCTGAAAATCTGACGAAACTCTCTTAAACTGACCTTTGTTGATCTGAAATGAAGACAGATTCAGCAACTGCATGGCCTATTTCTCGCTTAAAATGTTTTCAGAAACACGTTTCGGTGAACTATTTTTGTAAAATTCGAGATCGTATTCCGAACGAGACGCCCGTTATGTTCTGTTGTGAAATCTGGGAGAAGCCAGACCCACGTGATGCGTTCGTCCAATCAGCTGTCGGTCTACGTCCCTGGTCCCTCCCCCTTTTCACTTTATAGTCCAGATGACTAGGGCTGCCACCTCTTAGTCGATTAGTCGACTAATCTGTAGTTTTGGTCTTAGTTGACTAAGATTTCTTTAGTCGATTAGTCATTTTTTATGCTTATTCATGCTTAATTACTTATTTCCAAGAAACTTCTGAGCACATTTATGGTAAACACAAGATTTAAAGTGGTGCTTTTGCAGGATTAATTGTGGAGAAACTCAGTTTTACAGATGGTTAATTAACTACATTTATATTGTGCTTTTCTAGTCTTAACCACCTCTCAAAGAGCACAGCTCTGTCAATTAAATCAACTAATCCATCAGTCGACAAAATCCTATAAGTGTTAGTCGACTAAGAAGTTCTTTAGTCGAGGACAGCCCTACAGAAGGCGCCTGTTTAGCGCGCGTAGTGTCCATCGTTCCACACTGAACTTTTTGACCATTTTTAGGGGGGTCATCCTGGTACTTTCAATGCTCTGACTTTTTGCGTTATCTACTCGATACACTTCAAACTAAGTGCTTGAAGTGGGCAAGTAGGCGCTTTGAGACACAGCTCAAGAGTCCCGACCAAGCGCGTCTGAATACGACTCCCAGCAGCGAGCTGTGACACAGTTTACTGACGCAAATTGTCACTTTGACAACTAACGACAATCGCCATAATGTCGTGTCAATGGCCTTTCAATCTGTTTTATTTCAATGGTAGAAATGCAGGAAATGGGATTCAAATAGAAAACTTTATTTTGGCAGAGGACCCCCTCCCAGACAGACCCCCCCCCCACACACACACACACACACACACTTTTAAAACCAAAGTTACACCCGTGATTAACTGAGAATGAAATTGATCGTTAGTTACCGTACTGATCCCGTTAGATACGAGGCTTCTGCAGGACGCCGATGATCTCAGTCCCTGATGATGATGATGATGATGATGATGATGATGATGATGATGATGATGAAAGTTTTTATTTTATTTTTTGAGTTGGATGTAAAAAGTTTTAAAAGAAAAGAGTTTTTTTTGGGGTTTTTTTGAAGACGGACAAGGACATTCGGAGGAACCCAGAATCCAGACTGGACTGTAAAACCTTCATGTTTCTAAACTTGGCCAGATGGATTCCTGGGATTTCGGGACACAATTAATCCAGCGATTAGACGGACCCCAAAAGAAAATACTTCAGTTGTTTTTACCATGTTGACTTCCAGTTGTCCAGTATTTCTCTCTCTATGTCTCGATAAACACCTTTTGGACAAAGTGTTTTGATAGTAAAAAAAAAAAATATTATTAATATTATAATTGTAATTCTGATGAATCTATCTGATGCTATGATGAACTGAACAGACTTCCTGTTGGATATTTTGGTGTTTTTGAGTCTGGGTTGTGTTTGATGTTTGCTTGATGCAAGTTGATGCAAAAAGAAATCAAAGGGTAAAGATTTTTGTAAATATAATTTATTCTCCCGTGACCCCCTCGGTCATGAGACTATGTAAAGGTTAAAGGTCAAACGCTCGCTGTCCCTCCGCACTCTGCAGACCTCCACAAAGCCAGAGCCAATCAGACTGTTTGGGGTTTCAGCGGCGGCCATGTTGACTCCACAGTTTAGATTCACAGCTAACAGGGTGAAGCTTAAAGGAACAAGCCCACGTTTCAGTAAATACTCTCGTTCTGTGTCCGATGTTTCAGATGTATATCAGTTTCCCCTGCTAAGCTACGCTAGAAGTTTCCCCCAGCTTCCAGTCTTTTCGCTAAGCTACGCTAGAAGTTTCCCCCAGCTTCCAGTCTTTTCGCTAAGCTACGCTAGAAGTTTCCCCCAGCTTCCAGTCTTTTCGCTAAGCTACGCTAGAAGTTTCCCCCAGCTTCCAGTCTTTTCGCTAAGCTACGCTAGAAGTTTCCCCCAGCTTCCAGTCTTTTCCCAAGCTACGTTAGCAATTTCCCCGGCTTCCAGTCTTTTTTCTAAGCTACGCTATCAGTTTCTCAGCTTCCACTCTTTTCGCTAAGCTACGCTATCAGTTTCCCAGCTTCCACTCTTTTCGCTAAGCTACGCTATCAGTTTCCCAGCTTCCACTCTTTTCGCTAAGCTACGCTATCAGTTTCCCAGCGTCCGGTCTTTTCGCTAAGCTACGCTATCAGTTTCCCAGCGTCCGGTCTTTTGCTAAGCTAGGCTAGCAGTTTCCCGACTTCCAGTATTTTTTGCTAAGCTACGCTATCAGTTTCCCAGCATCCAGTCTTTTTCTGAAGCTACGCTAGCAGTTTCCCAGCTTCCACTCTTTTCGCTAAGCTACGCTATCAGTTTCCCAGCTTCCACTCTTTTCGCTAAGCTACGCTATCAGTTTCCCAGCTTCCACTCTTTTCGCTAAGCTACGCTATCAGTTTCCCAGCTTCTAGTCTTTTGCTAAGCTAGGCTAGCAGTTTCCCAGCGTCCAGTCTTTTGCTAAGCTAGGCTAGCAGTTTCCTGGCTTCCAGTATTTTTTGCTAAGCTATGCTATCAGTTTCCCAGCGTCCAGACTTTTTCTGAAGCAAGGCTAGTAGTTTCCCAGCTTTCAGTCTTTTCACTAAGCTACGCTAACAGTTTCCCAGCTTTCAGTCTTTTTCCGAAGCAAGGCTAGCAGTTTCCTAGCGTCCAGACTTTTGCTAAGCTAGGCTAGTAGTTTCCCAGCGTCCAGTATTTTTTGCTAAGCTACGCTAACCATGTCCCGGACACAGAGATGAAACTAATATGAAACATCCGACTCCACAAAACATTTAAAAAACTGGATTCCTGTAAACGTTTCTTGTAACTTTACAGCTCAGTCACTAACATGGTGCTCAGTCTGATTGTGGCTCTGGATGTCCTGGTGTGTTTCTAGCGTGTGTTTGGCGTGTAAAGCAAACCCCCCCCAGTAACTCAGCCTTACAGTTCCCATCATCACCAGTTGTCTCAATGTGGTGAAACATGTTTTAAATTCCAATCTGAGTGACTTCTGTTGAGCAGTTGTTGGATATTTTCATTGTTTTCTATGACTTTTATTTTATTTCTATCTTCAGAGTCTTTTGCAGACTGGTTCCGACCAGTCCCGACTGGTTCGGACCGGTTCTGACCAGTGTTTGTATGATACAGTTGAACAGTGTTGTTGTATCAGTCCGGTGTGCACTTTCTCTTCATGTGCCAAAAGCACATATTCAAACCTAAACAGTGTTCAGTATACAGAGTGAAGTCGTTGGCTAATATATCAGTTTATGTTTTTAAGTATTTCTTGTTGTTATTTTGGGCTGGATACCAGTTTATAGCCAGCTACCGTCTCTTACACCAGTTTGAGCCGGTTATAACTAGATGAAAATAATTAAATTATCACATAAATTAATTTTTTAGATGGGAAATTTACATTAAAAATGACGCCTGCTTGAAATATTTGCTCAGATGTTTTTGAAGAGATGTGAGGACCTGCTCATGTGAGCTAGGAGGCTAACTAGAAGGCTATAATTGAAAACAAACAGAGGCAGTGTACTGTGTATTACATTAATTAGCAACTTTAGACTCCCGTGAACATCCGCAGGTGCTCGCTGTGTTGAGAGAGCAACCTCAGTTTCTCAAAAAGCTAACGTTGATTACCGCGTTAGCTAAACATTCACGAGTGGCCTGTCAAGCTCGGAGTTTTTGTGTGACGACAAAGCTAACGTTAGATAAATATTAAACACTCAGCGGTAACAGAGATGCTTGTCCCTGTTTATTTATAACGGAAATAATAAGGCTCTAAGGCCTGTCAAATATGACTCCAATTCATGAATTCCTGCGCCTTCTTTCATCTTTACCATAGTTTACCAGAACACAAGGATCAACCTGAGGCGAAGAGTTCAGTTTCAAAGGTCCCATGGCATGGAAATGTCACTTTGTGAGTTTTTATTTTAACATTAATATGAGTTCCCCCAGCCTGCCTATGGTCCCCCAGTGGCTAGAAATGGTGATAGGTGTAAACCGAGCCCTGGGTATCCTGCTCTGCCTTTGAGAAAATGAAAGCTCAGATGGGCCAATCAGGAATCTTCTCCTTATGAGGTCATAAGGAGCAAGGTTACCTCCCCTTTCTCTGCTTTGCCCGCCCAGAGAATTTGGTCCACCCATGAGAGAGAGAGAGAGAGAGATCATGGCTTTCAAACGAGCAAAGTGGCAGTTGGTCAAGACCACAGACTTCAGATACAGTATTAGGGGACCACTAAGGTCTATATAAAAGAGACTTCAGATACAGTATTAGGGGACCACTAAGGTCTATATAAAAGAGACTTCAGATACAGTATTAGAGGACCACTAAGGTCTATATTAAAGAGACTTCAGATACAGTATTGGGGACCACTAAGGTCTAGATAAAAGAGACTTCAGATACAGTATTAGGGGACCACTAAGGTCTATATAAAAGAGACTTCAGATACAGTATTAGGGGACCACTAAGGTCTATATAAAAGAGACTTCAGATACAGTATTCGGGACCACTAAGGTCTATATAAAAGCATCCAAAAAGCACCATGTCATGGGACCTTTAAGCAAATTTACTGAGTCCAGCATAAGAGTTATTACAACAGCTGTGGGGTTCACAAAGGGAGACTAAGTTTCCCTATAGCGAGAGAAATGAAGTCAGAGCTCGGTCCACCAAGATCTCCTCCGAAGTGAACTCCGATCCAAGCTTTCCCTGTGTCTTTATTCTCTCCTCGTCTTCTTCGTCAGAGATATTTCCTTGAATCACTTCCTCAACGCCTGCACACAGCTAGTATTCTACAATAGTCAACCAGCGTTTCAGCTTCAGTTTTAGTTATTGTTACGCAATTATTCAAATATGTTTAGCAGAGCCACTTACTGCCTGTGTAACCAGTAAAACTAAGCTTTAATTGGTTTATTTACAGCTAGTCTGAACCAGTTAGAGCCGGTGCTAGTCAGCTGTAACCCAGTTTAAGCCCCAGAACTTAAACCGAAGAGACGAGACCTAATACATCTCCATAACAGCAGGCGGCGCTAATCTGTATTGTCGCCCAAAAATGAAAACTGGCAGCTGATTGGACGAACGCGTCACATGGGGTCTGGCCGCTCCCGGATGTTACACCCGGGCATTAATGGTGGCTTCGTTCAGAATACGATCTCATATTTTGCTAAAATAGTTCACCGAAACGTGTGTCTGAAAACATTTTAAGAGAGAAACAGACCATGCAGTTGCTGAATCTGTCTTCATTTCAGATCAACAAAGGTCAGTTTAAAAGATTTTCGTCAGATTTTGAAACATGGCATCATGACTTTGCGTAAATATACACGCCACTTTCATAAAGCCAAATGGCGTTGTTATTGTAGCATTTTCAGCTATCCACGTGTATGCCTACGCTGTATACAGCTGATGTAAACATACCCACCACGTGGCCTCGCCACACGTGGGACACGAACCCAGCTCTCCCAGTTGAAAGTCCTGTGTTTTCACATTAAGACATTAAATGTTTTTTTCCCTTTCCTGATCAAATTTCGAGTAAATATTAAGACTATTTCACGTCAACTCCACACCAACATTAGCATCAATCACCATGTATGTTTGGTCAGTAGACAGACGAGAGTTAATCCCTGCCTAAAGAGAGGAAAGGTGTCC
>CM046793.1:3042207-3044707 GCA_025617405.1 Perca schrenkii
AAAAGAAATATAAAACATTTATTTAATTTCTATTTATTGAGTGTGTGTATCTGTGATGTCACTGTCATCCGTGCTGATGAAACGCTCTGTAATAATAACCTTTTTATTTACTCTTTTGGTTAAAAACACACAGCTCCCGCCCCCTTAGCTCTCTCCGGCCCTCTGATTGGCCGGCTCTCCTGTCACTCTGAGATCGGTCGATCAGTCGTGGTGGGCTGTCGTCACACGGGATTTCCCCGACACACTTCCCGTCACAGAAGAATAGAAAACAAACAAGATGGCGGCTCTGAAGTACAGAGAGAGGCAGCTCATTGGCTGTGAGTGAACACAGCCGCAGTCCTATTGGGTGTAGCAAGCAGAGCCGCAGCTCATTGGTCCGCGGTGGGATGAGTCCAGTCCCGCCTCAAAACACAGAAACAGAACAGTTAGAAAACACATGCGGGTGTTTCATCGTTTACTTTTTCTGTTTTGATCGTTTTATTTAAACTTACAATAATGTGAAAGGAACAGTAACGCATTACTTAATTTTAAGCAGATATACACATACACAGAATAACAAGATAAATATAAAAGCAAAAACAATGGGACAAAAAAGTAGCTCAGTCCGTAAGGGATTGGGGTAGTTCAAGTCCCTGGAGAGATGTCAGTTAGTTCACTTCCTGGGCACTGCCGAGGTGCTCTTGAGCAAGGCATCTAACCCCTCCCCGCTCAGTTTTGGGCCTGTTCAGCCCACTCTCTCTGACATCTCTCCATTAGCGATGTAAAGCACATGAGCATGAGCATATCAGGCCTGTGTGTAGCGTGTAATAACTGTCGGTACACGATCCGTGCTGCCTGCACGATCCGTTCTGCCCATAAGCAAGACGTTACGCGCATTGCACTAGCGGTTAGCCGAATTAGCTGTTAGCTATATAAACTAACGTTAGCTTCCCAGTGGAGGCTAGCGGCAGACCGCTACAACTACGACCGGAAGCGTGGAAGAATTGTACACTGCACGATCTGTTCCACGCTTCCAGTTGTTGGTTTAAACGTTAGTTTAGCTAGCTAGCTAACTGCTAATTCAGCTAACCGCTAGCTGAGACAGCATGTAATCATTTTAAAAGACCCTCAAAATAAAACCTGAAAATAACCGTTAAAATATATAACAGCTGTAACGTCAGTTCTACTTTACTTGTGCTCATTCATTTAAAATACAATCAAATCATGTTATTACTGTAAAGTCTTAATGTAGCTGTAGCCTGCTTTTCACCAGTGTTTAGCTTGAGTTAACGTTATTTTAGACTGAATCAAGCTGTCAGCTAGCTAGCAGTTAGCCGAATCAGCTGTTAGTTTAGTTACGTTTAGCTTTCCGGTGGAGGCTAGCATGGAACAGATCATGCAGTGTAATCCTGTTTTACCGAGGGTACTCAAGAGGATACCGGACACTGCACGATTTGTTCCACGCATCCGGACGTAGTTGTAGCGGCTAGCCGTTAGCCTCCTTTGGGAAGCTAACGTTAGTTTAAATAGCTAACAGCTAATATCTAATGTCGTAAAACCTCGTAAAACAGGATTTTCATCTTCAACGTCTTGCACATGCACAAAACGGATTGTGTACCGACAATAACAACAGAGTGTAAATTGTGATATAAAGATAAATAAAGAGTATCAATTAAATTACAAAATTAACAATAATTGTATTTTCCCCTTGTGGGATTAATAAAGTATACATTATTATTATTGTATTATTACTTGTAGAGTGTAAAGGAGGATAGCCCCAGGTAAAAAAAAAAATTGTTAAGTAAAGTTTAACAAAATAACTGAATGCTTTTATTCTTAAAATGTCACTTTTGTCCCAAGTTGTCCAACACAGCCTGGTTGAGGTTGTCCAATCTGTGTGGTGCATATCTATGTAAGTCTATATCTATGCATACAGCTGCTTCGCACCCTGTTACAGTCTACGCTCACAGCACACAACAGCCCGTCTGTCTGTCTGTAGTTTATCTGTAGTCCAGTGTCAGGCTGCGAGGGGGACTCGAACCGGCGACCAGTTGGTCAGTTATTGTGTAATTTCCTCCACATATCTTTGCATCAGAGACTTTGACCGAAACATGCTTTGATCCTCCGGTGGCTGCTGGGAAATAAAGCGCCTCTCTGTGCTGCTCGGTTTCTTTTCCTTAAAGCGTCTCTTTCTCCGGAGAAATGTCAGCTGTCAACTCGGACCAGATCCTGAACCGAACCGGAGCCGAGCCGGAGCAGCAGGAGGAGGCCGGGATCCTGCAGCAGCAGACCGTGTTTGTCATCCTAGACTCGGCCGAAACACTCAACCTGGTCCGGTGAGTCCCCGGAAGTTCTGGAAAGCACCGTTATGTCTGCTGCGGAGAGACATTCACGCCAAACTCCGTACAGAAAATCTGTATTTTTAAAGTGCGCTATGCTCATTGGCACAAATACATATCTGCTTTAACATGACTGAAGATATCTGTCAGATTTTAAGTGTATAATGGTAAAATCGGCAAAT
>CM046793.1:3052207-3064707 GCA_025617405.1 Perca schrenkii
GAAACTCACAGGAAACACACAGGAAACACACAGGAAACACACAGGAAACACACAGGAAACACACAAGAAATAAACAGGAAACACACAGGAAACTCACAGGAAACACACAGGAAACACACAGGAAACACACAGGAAACACACAGGAAATACACAGAAAATACACAGGAAATACACAGGAAACACACAGGAAACACACAGGAAACACACAGGAAACACACAGGAAACACACAGAAAACACACAGGAAACACAGAAAATACACAGGAAACACTCAAGAAATAAACAGGAAACACACAGGAAACACACAGGAAACACACAGGAAACTCACAGGAAACTCACAGGAAACACACAGGAAACACACAGGAAACTCACAGGAAACACACAGAAAACACACAGGAAATAAACAGGAAACACAAAGAAAATACACAGAAAACACACAGGAAACTCACAGGAAACACACAGAAAACACACAGGAAACACACAGGAAACACACAGGAAATACACAGGAAACTCACAGGAAACACACAGGAAACACACAGGAAACTCACAGGAAACACACAGAAAACACACAGGAAACACACAGAAAATACACAAGAAACACACAGGAAACACACAGGAAACACACAGGAAACACGCAGGAAATACACAGAAAACACACAGGAAATAAACAGGAAACACAAAGAAAATACACAGAAAACACACAGGAAACTCACAGGAAACACACAGAAAACACACAGGAAACTCACAGGAAACACACAGAAAACACACAGGAAACACACAGGAAACACACAGGAAATACACAGGAAACTCACAGGAAACACACAGGAAACACACAGGAAACTCACAGGAAACACACAGAAAACACACAGGAAACACACAGAAAATACACAAGAAACACACAGGAAACACACAGGAAACTCACAGGAAACACACAGGAAACACACAGGAAACTCACAGGAAACACACAGAAAACACACAGGAAACACACAGAAAATACACAAGAAACACACAGGAAACACACAGGAAACACACAGAAAACACACAGGAAATAAACAGGAAACACACAGGAAACACACAGGAAACACACAGGAAACACACAGGAAACACACAGGAAACTCACAGGAAACACACAGGAAACACAGAAAATACACAGGAAACACACAGGAAACACACAGGAAACACTGTACTGTAAAGACTTTATTGGAGCTCAGGAAACATCCCAGTGCTCCAATAAAGGGCAACAAACTAATAAAAACTCTTGAGGGATTCAGCCCGAGTTGTTCCCAGCTGGGATGTAACATCGTAGCATCTCCGTCTGCTTCAGTGAAAACTCATCCCCCACTTCATTAAAATCTGATCCAGTTTTTAATTTCAGATGGCATACATTTGAGGGATTTTTATTCATGTATTATTATATTAATTATTATTATGATATCTACTCACTGGTTTAAAACATTGAAAAGATGTTCACTGGCATGTGAAAGTGTGTCTCAAACATATTCCAATTTAAAAAGATGTTCAAAGAAACTATATTCCAGAGGTACAGATAAATACAGTGCAATTAATTAATAATTTGGGCTTACATTGAACAATGTGTAGTATGTGTATAATTATTGTTTATAGGTAAATATATGAATTTCCATTAATTACAAGTACAAGAAATTATGGAGTTTTATTTTTTTAACTGTTGTTTTTTTACATTACTATTTTCTTTGGATGTTGTATTATATTTACATGTTCAAAAAAAAAGATATAAATAAATAAGAAGCCAATAGAGGGCGCTAATGTGTTGACCTTCCTAGTGCCCTTTATATAGAGAGTTTGGCCAATTAGGGAATCGAATGTTCTGAGCATACCGTTCTGCGATTGATTCCCAGGTGGTCACGTGCATAGGGGTGGGAATCACCAGAGACCTTACGATACGATATCATCACGATACTTACGTCACGATACAATATTATTGCGATTTCAAACATATTGCAATATTCTGCGATATATTGCAATTCATTACCTTTTTTCCAACTTCAAATTTTTCCCAATTTCAAATTATGTCCCCAAAAGGAAATTTTGTCAACATCTGTTTTATCTAAAAAGATACATTTCTCTGTTTGTTCATCTCACTTCAATTGTATTGCTGCAAAATCTGACTGTCAAGCAGACAGACTGACCAACACGTATATAATAATAGATCAATACTTGGCGTCTGTGTATCGATACAGTATTGCCACAGAAAATATTGCGATACTATGCTGTATCGATTTTTTCCCCCACCCCCACACGCGTATCGTGGACTCCATGTCGGATACCAACATTCATCTGATTCCCATTGACATAGTGCAGAGAATAGTGGAAAAATTTTATAAATTATTTTTAAAAATGACATAAATCACAGAAAAAATGTCCAACTGTTTCACGTTTGGCTGCAATGAAAGACAAAAAAAAAGAAAAAGATTTCACAAGTCCCCCCCCGTGAAGCAAAAAGGTGAAAAGTTTGGGAGCTGTTCGTTACTGTGTGAGGTAAATGACAAATTCTCTCTTCGATATGATAACAAAATACATAGGATAGATATAGTAATACCATCGTTAATGTGTACCATGCTGTCAAAAAAGTTCTAACACTGCTTTAGAAATGAAAGAAGTTTGAAGTTAGCCTCATGCTAGCGTTAGCTTCCTCACTAGCACTCCATGTACCTAAATGCTTGTGATCTCGCCATTTATTTATTTATTTGTAGTTTATTTAAATAGGGACAGATACAAAAAAACATAGATTATTACATAAATAACAATCCGATGCCTGTATCACAGTGTTTGTAGCCATGGCTAATTCGCAACACCTGTCCCTAGGAGGGCTTTTAACAGTTCAAATTTTTACAATGAATACAATAAAATGTCCAAAAAAAAAACCAGTTAACAGCAATAAAAATAAGTGTAGTAAATAAACACATTAACTCGGACTCACACAGATGCACACCTCACAAACACACAGCTATGTATTTCATATGGCATGATCACACTGCTGCTGCTGTATTAACCATGCTTTTACTAATTTTTTAAAGGTGGACAATTTAAGTATAGCCTTTATATTTGTAGGGAGCCAGTTCCACAGTTTGGCTCCCTTCACGGAAAAAACATTTTGGGCAAAAGAGGTTTTACAAAATGGAATATTTTACAGTCTCCACATGCAGCAGCTCTGGTGGATCTGGAAGATTCCCACCTGTTCATGAATTTACAAAGTGGTTCAGGTGCAAGTCCAACTAAACATTTAAACAACAACTGTATGTATCTAAGATTAACAAAATTAACAAAGTTTAAAATTTTATATTTATTTAAAATGTAACAGTGATGGAATCGAATGGGCTTGTTATCCAAAAATTTTAGGGCACGATTATAAAGCCCCTCAATAGGCTTTAGGGTAGTTTGGCTGGCCTGGGACCAAACAGTGGTGCAGTACGACAGATGGGACAGGATCATAGTGTTCAGAAAGACATGAGCACATTCAACTGTTAAACTGCTCCTGATCAATCTGAAACAATTCATACTCCAGTCATATGGAGTCCAGGTGTCTTTATTATGTTCATAATAATATTGGAGGGAAAGTGAAACACAGGTTGGACGGGGATGTTGTTCGGCGACAGCTACGCCAATGTTTGCTAACGTTAGCGCAACAGCGTTAGCCTAGCCTGCTAGGTAAATATTTCGACTGCCTTTGGAGTTTCCTATATCTGCGTCCACGTTGTCAACGTAAGGCCTGTGGCGTTAGTGCTCCTTTTGTACCATCATTTTATTGAATTAAATATTAAGCTTCTCTCCTACGAGATGGGTGGGTTTTTGTTACGTTACACACAAAGCTAGCTATAGTTAGCGTGTATGCTAGTGGACATTGGAAAGGTAAACACTGCTCAGAGACTTATTAGGTGACGTGGTCACTCACTACATGGGCATTTTTATAGAGACCCATTTACGATATAGAAGGTAAATATACACTGAAATATTTCCGTAAGGGCCTTTTACATACTGACAAACCTTGAAAAATAACATGTAAATGCCTGTTTATGGTGAAAATAAGCGATTTATTTTAAGATAGCATATTCGCTCCATAGGGTTACACTGTAGAGTCAACTGACGTTGGTATCCAATATGGCGCCCATGATTTGAGCTGGCCACACTCTCTAAATATAGGGCACTAGACCTTCCCTGAAAGAGACCTATATACACAACACATTCTCACTTCACATCGTTCCTTAGTTGTTGTTATTGACGCTAAAAGTCTCCTTTTAATGTCATATAACACGCTTTCACTTAACGCGCTTGGTCAGGACTATTGGCGTCTCTTTTGACGCAATTATGTGAAGGACAAGGTCGTGGGAGGGCTTACGTTTCCGTGAATAACATGGGAATAACGGGACGGATAAAGAAGAAAGCGACCTAAGGAAACGCGCCGGACGGGAGACGAACCCCGGTCTCCTGGGACATGTTTTCATGCTAATTGAACGTGTCTCCAGCTTGAAACAAGCTAGCGCAAACCAGTGATTAGCTGCTAACCCTAGCTTTCAGGGCAGAGGGTAAATCGTTATTTCTATACCACCAACAAGGCTGAAGGCCTCTAATACTGTATCGGAAGTCTCTTTTATATAGACCTTACTGGTCCCCTAATACTGTATCTGAAGTCCCTTTTATATAGACCTTAGTGGTCCCCTAATACTGTATCTGAAGTCCCTTTTATATAGACCTTAGTGGTCCCCTAATACTGTATCTGAAGTCTCTTTTATATAGACCTTAGTGGTCCTCTAATACTGTATCTGAAGTCTCATTTATATAGACCTTAGTGGTCCCCTAATACTGTATCTGAAGTCTCTTTTATATAGACCTTAGTGGTCCTCTAATACTGTATCTGAAGTCTCTTTTATATAGACCATAGTGGTCCTCTAATACTGTATCTGAAGTCTCTTTTATATAGACCTTAGTGGTCCCCTAATACTGTATCTGAAGTCTCTTTTATATAGACCTTAGTGGTCCCCTAATACTGTATCTGAAGTCTCTTTTATATAGACCTTAGTGGTCCCCCTAATACTGTATCTGAAGTCTCTTTTATATAGACCTTAGTGGTCCCCTAATACTGTATCTGAAGTCTCTTTTATATAGACCTTAGTGGTCCCCTAATACTGTATCTGAAGTCTCTTTTATATAGACCTTAGTGGTCCTCTAATACTGTATCTGAAGTCTCTTTTATATAGACCTTAGTGGTCCCCTAATACTGTATCTGAAGTCTCTTTTATATAGACCTTAGTGGTCCCCTAATACTGTATCTGAAGTCTCTTTTATATAGACCTTAGTGGTCCTCTAATACTGTATCTGAAGTCTCTTTTATATAGACCTTAGTGGTCCTCTAATACTGTATCTGAAGTCTCTTTTATATAGACCTTAGTGGTCCTCTAATACTGTATCTGAAGTCTCTTTTATATAGACCTTAGTGGTCCCTCTAATACTGTATCTGAAGTCTCTTTTATATAGACCTTAGTGGTCCCCCTAATACTGTATCTGAAGTCTCTTTTATATAGACCTTAGTGGTCCCTCTAATACTGTATCTGAAGTCTCTTTTATATAGACCTTAGTGGTCCCCTAATACTGTATCTGAAGTCTCTTTATATAGACCTTAGTGGTCCCCTAATACTGTATCTGAAGTCTCTTTTATATAGACCTTAGTGGTCCCCTAATACTGTATCTGAAGTCTCTTTTATATAGACCTTAGTGGTCCCCTAATACTGTATCTGAAGTCTCTTTATATAGACCTTAGTGGTCCCCCAATATTGTATCTGAAGTCTCTTTCCCGAAATTGCCTATAGGGGACCATAGGCAGGCTGGGGGAACGCATATTAATGTTAAAAAAAACTCATGCCATGGGTCCTTTTTAAAAAGATAGATTAGAAATATAGTAGTTTTAGATAGATATAGTTTTTTTAATAAACTGTCTGTACACTTACAAAGTACTCAATGCTTCGGTTTACATGTAGGGACCCTCGTTATGCTACCGTTTGTTTATTTAGGATCCTCATTAGCTCCTGCATGGCAGGTGCTATTCTTCCTGAGGTCCTTACAACTCACTTGAAAATGTGGCAGTGCAATAATAAATACACATTACAACATCCTAAACAATAAAGAATAAAAATTGTAAGACAAAAACTAAACATAGACTATGATTTCATGACACAACTCATATAAAATAACAAAATACACACACATAAGACAAGGACAGACACATAGACAGCTCCACCAGTGCAGTCATCGGGCATTCCTTTCATCCTTTACACATTTTTAAGACCGGTATATCCTCATACTATCGTCACATAAAATCTCTTTCATCCTCTCTGAACACATTTCACAATTGAACAAACATACAGTGGCACTCAAGTTTATGAACCCATGCTAACGTCGACTTAAAAGAGGAATTAAAAAATCATCTTTTGGAAATTGATCTTAATGGCTTAATTAAAAAAAATAGGAAAAGTCCAACCTTTATGGACACCAATTTTCTTTGTGAATGAATAATGTATCGTAAATAAATAAATGTTCTTCCTTAAAATACACGGGGCATAAGTCAGTCCACCCCTATGTTAAATTCCCATAGAGGCAGGCATATGTTTATTATTAAAGGCCAGTTATTTTCATGGATCCAGGATACTATGCATCCTGATGAAGTTCCCTTGGCCTTTGGAATTAAAATAATCATCACATCATCACATACCCTTCACCATACCCCCACATCATCACATACCCTTCACCATACCCCCACATCATCACATACCTTTCACCATACCCCCACATCATCACATACCCTTCACCATACCTAGAGATTAGCATGGGGTACTTTCCATAAAATCATCTCTCAATGCAAATCAAACCAGCTATTAGTCTAACTGACATAAAACCATGCCAATCTTCGTCTTTGAAACATTAAGAACTAGCTTATTTTTCTTTATCCATTCAACCAAGATTGCAGCTCTTGTGATAGGGTGGTCTTAAACTCATTAAATGTAGATGAAGACATATAAATAGTTGAATCATCTGCATACATCGATATACTGACCTTTTACAGGCTGAAGTTGGAGAAACAGCTAGCTACCTCATGTAGGCCTTAACTAGCTACTGTGCATGTGCGATAGCCTGGATACCAGCTGAACTTAGCCCTGCCCACAAAATTCGAGGTCGGGAAGTTCGGTCTGGAGTCGCTCCGTTGAGAAGCAATTATTGCCCGAACAGGATCTGTTCGGACCAATCAGATAGTCGGACAGATGATCAACAGTAACAGAATCAATCACGTCACCAAAGAACGCTTTGTTGAGATGTGTAGATTCCACCATAGCGTCTGTTACAGAAGATATCGACAGCGCATTCATTTTAAAATCCTCAGCGGAGGAGCCTCAACAACTGCCCGAAAGCAAGAAAGAGACTGGAGAGAGAGAGCGTTATATGGTGGAGAGAGATAGAGAGAGACTGAAGAGAGAGAGCGTTATATGGTGGAGAGACATAGAGAGAGACTGAAGAGAGAGAGCGTTATATGGTGGAGAGACATAGAGAGAGACTGAAGAGAGAGAGCATTATATGGTGGAGAGACATAGAGAGAGACTGAAGAGAGAGAGCGCTATATGGTGGAGAGAGATAGAGAAAGACTGAAGAGAGAGAGCGTTATATGGTGGAGAGACATAGAGAGAGACTGAAGAGAGAGAGCGTTATATGGTGGAGAGACATAGAGAAAGACTGAAGAGAGAGAGCGTTATATGGTGAAGAGAGAGAGCGTTATATGGTGGAGAGACATAGAGCAACTGGAGAGAGAGAGCGTTATATGGTGGAGAGACATAGAGAGAGACTGAAGAGAGGGAGCGCCGGCGCTAGAACAAAGCCGTGAATCCGAGAAATAAAACGTGTTTTCGCCGATCCATCTCTAGAAATGCGACTGTAGCGAGCATGTCACTATCACTAACGTTATCCACATTTATATTTACAAGAAACAAATGATATATCCAGCTTCAAAAAAGTCTAAAAGTCGGAAGTTAGAACAAATGCATTGTGCAAAGAGTGGTTGCTATGGAGACGATACACAGTGTTGAGTTCCGTTGCTCTGATTGGTTGGAGGTCTATCCAATGAATGCAGAGGCATTTTTTTTCCTGGTTCGGTTGGAACACGCCCCATAATCACAGCCCAATGGAGCGGTTTCAGACTGACAGACATTCTGACTAGAATCTGAGTAGGACCACGTGAGGCTACATGTGCGACTGACAACAAAGATGTTACAGAAGTTGAGATGTCTCACTCTGTAGCTAAAACAGAGACCTGAACACAGGGTGAAAAGAGGAGCTGCAGCAATGTGCAGTACAACCAAAATATGGTGTTTTTTGAAAATTAAACCATGCAAACATATTCTGGTACAACCTCAAAATACAATTATGAACCTGAAAATGTGCATAATATGGCCACTTTAAATAACTCTTCATTCATAACATTGCTGACGTAGAGAAACTATAACATTCAAGTTTTTTCAATAGTAAATTATGATCAAGGATATCAAATGCTGCTGTAAAATCAAGCATAATAGCACTTACTAGTTTCTTTTGCGCAATATCTTTCAACCAGTCATCCATCAGTGGAAGTGTGGTGCTTTTTTGAGCCTTGTTTGTGGTGTATAAATAGCGATTTACCCTTCTGCCCCGAAGGCTAGCTTTAGCAGCTAATCAGCAGTTTGCGCTAGCTTGTTTCAAGCTAGAGACACTTTAGATTAGCATGAAAACATATCCCAGAGAACAGCCGACTCGGTACACATGTGTTATTAACCCCTAGGCTCATTTTGCGCCAGAATTTTCCTTATTCTTTGCGTTGTCCTCCAGGCTAAAAACATAATGTTTTTTTCAACATTCTTTTGCATTTTTTTCAAGGCTTCCGTAGCGACTGGGCGAAAATCAACGGAGAAAATCAAATATCACGATATTTTTGACCAAATACCTCGATATCGATACCGCAACGATATTGTAGTGTTGACTATTTGGTGCTTTCACAAAATATTTACACACTGAGGTTTTTGATGAATAATCATCAGTAATGTGGATATAATGACTAAGTGGGTAAAGGTGAATAATAGAACAGTTATAACAGTCTGGTAAGTTCAGACAATGACATCACTTTACTGTAATCTAGTCCTTCTAAAAAAATGAAGAGTTTTTTGTGATTGTTGCGGGGCAAAAATCCTCGATTATGCGGCACGTTTTCTTAAAAAATGTGATGGAATATGCTATATGTGATATTTATGCAGTTTTAGGCGATGAAATTGTGGGAACTTGCAAAAACTGCAGTTTGATGAAAAAGTGAAAAAAAAGTGATTGTTCACGTCTCATAATGACATCACTACATAACGTTCCCATGGCAACAGGTGAAAATGGCTGCTCTTGTGTGAAGTAAACGCAACATTTTTCAACTTTCTGCTAAGATATATTATTATTATTATATTATAAATCGGCAATTTATGTGGCAAAAGTGCGGCTTATTTGAAAAAATGCATAAATATGCAGACTTTGGCTGATTATGCGTTGAATTATGCAATCGCATTTTTCTGGAGGGACTGATAGTGCAGCCTTTAAAACCAGGAAACGACACTTATGCCATATCACGATATTACGATATCCAAAATATAAGACGATATCTAGTCTCATATCACAATATCGATATTATATCCATATATCGCCCAGCTCTAGGCTTCCGGCTCTTTCTTGAATTTTTTTTGTCGCTTTTAAGACGTTTTTTGTCACTTTTTTCCCGATGTTTTTTTCTGATGTTTTTGACGCCTTTTTTTAATATTTGTTTTTGACTGATTGTAACTTTTTTTTTTCCACTAACACCAAATAATAAACACTAGTTTTACACATGCTACACCTCATTTATATGAAATCATACCTTATCTTTTTTTTGTTTAAAGGAACACGCCAACTTATTGGGAATTTAGCTTATTCACCGTAACCCCCAGAGTTAGACAAGTCCATACATACCCTTCTCATCTCAGTGCATGCTGTAATGCTGTCTGACGGCTCCAGCGGCATCAGGCCAGCACAGATCCTGCAGCTGAATGGTTCCAGTAATCCTACTGCTCCCAATAAGTGACAAAATAACTCCAACATGTTCCTATTTACATGTTGTGATTTGTAGAGCTACGGCGTGTACAAAAAACAACGTAACATGAGACACAGCCATCTTCTAACCGTAAACAAACCGGGAACTATATTCTCAGGTGGAAGAATATAGTACTTGGGTGGAGTGATATGCTCGCAGCAAGCCTGTCTGAGAATATAGTTCCTGGTTTGTTTACTGTTAGAAGACGGCTGTGTCTCATGTTACGTTGTTTTTTGTACACGCTGTCACTCTACAAATCACAACATGTAAATAGGAACATGTTGGAGTTATTTTGTCACTTTTGTCACAATTGGGAGCAGTAGGCTAGTTGGAACCAGTTACCTGCAGGATCTGTGCTAGGCTAAGCTAATGCTGGAGCCGTCAGACAGCGTTACAGCACGCACGGAGATGAGAAGGGTATGTATGGACTAGTCTTACTCTGGGGGTTACGGTGAATAAGATACATTCCCAATTAGTCGGCGTGTTCCTTTAAAAAGCAGAAATGTGCTAAAATGTTGAATTAAAAAAACACACAATTCAATGAAAGTAGATCGTTTGACTTGTGAAAAGGAACCATCTGCGTTATTATTGGGCAATTTGGTTGAAAGATAACCTATATTTCTGAAATAGAAACCATGAAAATGGGTCAAATTTGACCCGAGGACATAACAAGGGTTAATAATGCTTAAAAAGTGGATGTAGTAGTTTGGACAGTTGGTCCGACAAAAAATACCATTGTGAAGGTGTCCCTTTGGGCCGATACAGCTAGGGGACATTTATATACTTTAACTACATTTGAATGATACTTACAGACTTCTACTGAAGGAGCATTTCAAACGCAGGACTTTTAACTGCAACGGAGTATTTCCACGGAGGGATATTAGTACTTGTGCTGCAGTAAAGGGTCTGAATACTTCTTCCACACAGTTTATTTTCCTTTTACATTTGTCCGTCTGTGTTGAATGAAATTATCACGGAGTCAAAATGTCAGTCAGGAAAGCTCTAAAGTGACAATCGCACATGCAGAAAATATCACTTCAGTTTTCCAGACTTCCTCGTTCCTACTGCTGTGTGTGTGTGTGTGTGTGTGTGTGTGTGTGTGTGTGTGTGTGTGTGTGTGTGTGTCTCTCTCTCTGTGTGTGTGTGTGTGTCTCTCTCTGTATGCATGTGTGCGTGTCTCTGTGTGTGTGTGTGTGTGTGTGTGTGTGTGTGTGTGTGTGTGTGTCTCTCTCTGTGTGTGTGTGTGTGTGTGTGTGTGTGTGTGCGTGTCTCTCTGTGTGTGTGTGTGTCTCTCTCTGTGTGTGTGTGTGTGTGTGTGTGTGTGTGTGTGTGTGTGTGTGTGGGTGTGTCTCTGTGTGTGTGTGTGTCTTTCTCTCTCTGTATGCATGTGTGCGTGTCTCTGTGTGGGTGTGTCTCTGTGTGTGTGTGTGTGTGTGTGTGTGTGTGTGTGTGTGTGTGTGTGTGTGTGTGTGTGTGTGTGTGTGTGTGTGTGTGTGTGTGTGTGTGTGTGTGAGAGAGATAATAGGCTCACTGGGAGTTTCTTTCTTGAAGAGCCGTTTCCCCATTTTTCAACAGTCGTCCGAACAGAACGAGGAAGAGAGGCTGTGTGTGTGCAGTGTGTCTGCGTTTGTGTGTATTCGTGTGCGTGTGTGTGTGTGTGTGTGTGTGTGTTAGTGTGTATATGCACACACATGTTTATGTGTTTGTATGAAATCTGAGAAGATGAGGATTTTAGTTTTACTGCCGGAACATGAGAAGAGGAGGATTAAATCCGAGGTAAAGAGCGTTTTTATTTTGTCTAGTTTGTTCCAGGTCAGTTTGAGTGTTTGACCTCTGACCTCTGTTACCGATCGCTGGGGCTTGTTTTTTATTGTTGAACTACGGAGAGAGAAAAGAGACAATATCAGTGGTGGAAGAAGTATTCAAACCCTTTTAGTAGAAGTTAAGTAATGTACAGTTAAAGTTAGGTAAAAGTACACAAGTAGTATGAGGAAAGAGTGCTTAAAGTATCAAAAGTGAAAGTTCTCATTGAGCAGATTATTGTCACCGTAGACATGTGTCAAACTCAAGGCCCGTATATCAATTTGGCTTCACAATAGATTTTGGCCCTCCTAGTTGTGCGCCAAACCCAAATCACAGGAAAGAGTTTTTTAAACTGCAATTACGTGACATTCAAAGCAGAATTTGGCAGATTTGCCGACTCTGAGAATCAGAAATTCCCCCCAGAAGAAGCAGAGAGAGTTTTCATATTCAGGCTGTGAACAAGTTGTTGTTAAAATAAAAAAAATGTATCATCGTTTTGCTTGATTTGCTAAACTCTACGATGGCTAAGGAACTCTTTTTTGATGA
>CM046793.1:3069707-3107207 GCA_025617405.1 Perca schrenkii
GGTATTTGTATCGCTTCACTACTTCGATAGCTTGATCGTTAATAAGGGTGGGAGAGAAGGTGGGGGGATTCTTCCTAAAGTCGATCAGCATTTCTTTAGGCCTGCCGATACCGATTTTAGCCGATTCCGATTTCATCTTTTCTAACCACTTTACAGCACACACAAATATGTATTTTCTATCTTTTCTCTTTAATAGAACATGTGTTGACCAGATAATGGATCACTATATAATACAACTATATAAATGACTCCTGGTGTGGGACATTCACACACATCTAAAGGTCAATGTTGGAACCATTTCCTTCTTTTCACATCTAATATTAACACTAAAGAGAAATGTGATTCTGTTTTTTGTTGTGGTCCCTCTACGCCCTACTGTCTCCTTGCAGGTGTTGCATATTTCAAACTTGTTATCTTCTGACCACATGCTGAAGAATGTCAAATGACAAATCGCCATACAGTACAGGCCAAAAGTTTGGACACAACTTCTCATTCAATGCATTTCCTTTTTATTTTCATGACTGTTTACATTGTAGATTCTCACTGAAGGCATCAAAACTATGAATGAACACATATGGAATTATGTACTTAACAAAAAAGTGTGAAATAACTGAAAACATGTCTTATATTTTAGATTCTTCAAAGTAGCCACCCTTTGCTTTTTTATTAATAAGGGAAATAATTCCACTAATGAACCCTGACAAAGCACACCTGTGAAGGTAAAACCATTTCAGGTGACTACCTCATGAAGCTCATTGAGAGAACACCAAGGGTTTGCAGAGTTATCAAAAAAAAGCAAAGGGTGGCTACTTTGAAGAATCTAAAATATAAGACATGTTTTCAGTTATTTCACACTTTTTTGTTAAGTACATAATTCCATATGTGTTCATTCATAGTTTTGATGCCTTCAGTGAGAATCTACAATGTAAATAGTCATGAAAATAAAAAGGAAACTCATTGAATGAGAAGGTGTGTCCAGCTTTTGGCCTGTACTGTATGTCAGACTGACCCATCTCTAATCTCCGTTCATCCCATTCGTTTGTTTGCTGCTTTCATGGCTGTACTAACGTTCCAGCATTTCATCACGGAACGGAAATTTCCAAAGGAGAAAATACTGGCATTAGCATTGTTGACAGAAAAGATAGTATTTCAACTTAGCATGTTTCCTTAATATCCGATGACCTGATGATGCATTGGGGTCATTTTGGGATTAAATACAGTGAATATTTTACATAATGCACCTTTTAAAAAGAAATATTGACACTTTATGATCCATTTCTGGGTAAAATGGACATACACCTCGCGTAAAAAATATATAAAAATAAGACTGTCCTATTTTTACGCTTGTAGAGCAGACGCACCGCTACGCTGTTCTCGTGTCCGGTGTCGCCAGTTTCATCGATTATAGTAGAAGCGTATTTTAGGAACATGCGCTCTGCATACGTTACGCGTGCAATGTAGCTGGCCCGTAAAAGTTTTTAGTCTAAGGTCCCTATCCTGCACCCGGCGCAACGCAAAGCCCAATGCAAGTGTCAGGGAGGTGTGTTCAGGTGCATTCTGGGCGTGCTGGTCTTACAGGGAGGTGTGTTCAGGTGCATTCTGGGCGTGCTGGTCTTACAGGGAGGTGTGTTCAGGTGCATTCTGGGCGTGCTGGTCTTAAAGGGAGGTGTGTTCAGGTGCATTCTGGGCGTGCTGGTCTTACAGGGAGGTGTGTTCAGGTGCATTCTGGCCGTGCTGGTCTTACAGCGAGGTGTGTTCAGGTGCATTCTGGGAGTATTACTATCTTGAGGCAGCAGGAAGTGATCACACCATTGACCAACAAAAACCTGGTCTAAAGTCAATAACGCAGCATTTCTTTGTTATTTTAACAGAGCATTAGTAAAATGCTCCTATTGGCTCGTGCACAGCGCGCACACTATGCTTGTTACACACACAGGGACACACAGCAGCACACACACACACACACACACACACACACACACACACACACACGCATGCAGAAGATTACAAATAAAAATATTAGGGTGCAAATCCTCCATCATAACAGCAATGCTCCAAGGTCCAAACACGCCTGGCTTTTAAAGGGAATGGGAGATGATCTCTGATTGGTTGATTGCATGTTACGCCCAAAACACACCTCTGATTAATGAAGACACTAAGAACAACCCTTTAGGACCAGGCGCCCTAAACACTGACCCTTTTTCTGCCTTCAAACTAGCAGAAGTGGATTTGGACACGCCCCAAACACACCTGCACCAGGCGCTTCACACCATGTGCCTACATCGTTAAAATAGGACCCTCCGTGTCCCAATGTTTCAGGAAAAAAAGCAAATGAGAGTCCCTTGAGTATGGATTGTTTTGTCTCAAATTAAATTCTGTTATTGTCATTTTAATGTTTGTCTTTTTCTACACGAGTTAAAGGTCAAGTAAAGTTTTGTTTAATGTTTTTTAAATGTTTGTGTTGTAGAGGTGGAGACCAAAGCAATGATGAAAGAGAGACAAAAGAAAGACAACCACAACCTCAGTGAGTATACTGCAGCATTATTTCGCTCCGGGGCGCCTGGGTAGCTCACCTGGTGGAGCGTGCGCCCCATGTACAGCGGCTCGGTCCTTGTCCGCAGCAGGCCGCTGGTTCAATTCCGACCTGCGGCCCTTTGCTGTGTCATTTCCCCTCTCTCTCTCTCTCTCTCTATATATATATATCTCTCTCTCTCCCCCCTTTCAAGTCTAAGCTGCTCTGTCAAATCCAGCAGGAACGTTTCAGTCAGTCGGAATACATTGCTCATCTTTGTTTTTGGGACACCGTGGCGTAAATGCATCTCGAGCTACGTTCACGCTTAAAGCTCTATTCTCTCCGAAATCATACAAACAAACAGCTCAATATTGGTGATAGGGCTGCAACTTAGACTTAGACTTCTCTTTATTTATCCCTTTGGGATGACCCCCGCAAGGAAATTAGATTTCCAGCAGCAGATTTTAGCATCTTACCAAAACACTCTTTAAATAGAAAAAAAAATAGAAAAAATACAGTATAAGAATAACAATAAACTTTTAGCTAAATATTTTTACAACAATAAAAAGTAAAACAACAATAAACTACAGATAAATAAAGATAGATATATAGGACTGTGTATGGTATTGTGTTATTATCCAGTTAGTAAATAAATGACATATAGCTTAAAGCATAAATTAGCAGTTAAAGCATAAATTAGCAGTTAAAGCATAAATTAGCAGTTAAAGCATAAATTAGCAGTTAACTAACGATTATTTTTAGTGTTGATTGTTTTCTGGATGAATGGATGAGTTGTTTGGTCTCTAAAGTGTCAGAAAATGGTGAAAAATGTGGATAAGTGTTTCCCAAAAAAGCCCAAAAAGACGTCCTCAAATGTCTTGTTTTTGTCCCCAACTCAACGATATTCAGTTTCCTGTCCCAGAGGAGAGAAGAAACTAGAACAATATTCACATTTAACAAGCTGACATCACAGAAATTTGACTTTCATTTCATAAGTAATGACCCAAACTGATTAATTGATTCTCAAAATAGTTGGCGAATAATTGTAACAGATGACAACTAATGGATTCATCTTTGCAGCTCTAGTTTTTAATTAAGTATGGAAGGAGGGAAGGAAAGAAGAAAGGACGTACTGTATGTGGGGAAGAAGGTAGGTAGGAAAGAAAAGAAGAGCAGGGAAGGGAAGGAGGGTGAAAGAAAGGAGAAAGGGAAGGAAGGAATAACGGAAGGAAAGTTAAGTAAGAATAGACAAGGAAGGATGGGGAAGAGGGAAGGAAGGCAGTGCATAGGGAAGAAATGCAGAAAAGGAAGGAAGGTTGAAAGGAAGGAGGGTAAGGGTGAACTTAGTCTATATCCACGACGTACCACTTCCGGGATTGCTCCGGTGCCGCCAGATTTTCTGCCGGATGTCCCTCATTTCTCCGTGTTGGGGTTCTAACCTCCGGCTGATGTGTGAGGACTCTGGTTAACTGCTCCTCAGATCTCTGCAGGGTAAATCCAGACAGCTAGCTAGACTATCTGTCCAATCTGAGTTTTCTGTCACACGACTAAAACTACTTCTGAATGTCCACATGTTCCACCAAAACTAGTTCCTTCCTGAGGCTATTTAGCAGAGGCACCGTGGCTCCGTCCGGAGCTTAGCCCCGCCCCCAAGACTCTTGTGATTGGTTTAAAGAAATGCCAATAAAACTAGAGCAGCAGAGTTGCTAGATGCTGCTCTGTTGACGGTTATAAAAGCCCGTGCTCTCGCGCAGCTGTTTACGCGGCTGACGGTGCACATCCACTTTGGCAACACGATTGAAGCGTGGTGTTGCGACGTAATACATCCATGGTTGATGCTCCACGCCCTTGACCGGCAGCTGATTGGACGAACGCGCCACGTGGGTCTGGCCACTCCCGAATTTTTAAAACGACCATCATGGCGGCTCGTTGAGAATCCGATCTCATATTGTACTAAAATAGTTCACCGAAACGTGTTTGTGAAAACATTTTAAGAGAGAAAGAGTTGCTGAATCTGTCTTCATTTCAGATCAACAAAGGTCAGTTTGAAAGATTTTTGTCTACTTCTATTGGATAATCGGGACGCGTTTGACGGATTAATTTGCATAAAGATGGGCAGCGGCCAGCTTTTTTGACGCGCTGCATTTTTTCAAACGCAGCGCCGCCTTCCCAGGATGCTTTGCGGGCGCGTCAAAGTCGCTTGACGTCACCCATAGGAATAAAGTGGAGCGCGGCGCGACAGAAGCGTTAAAATGGATCTCTACCGTGACAGTCACCTTTCATTGACTAACCGTAACAACAACGGCCACTTGCGGAGCTTTGTGCCCGACTGACAGCCACCTTTTCTGGACTTTAACGTCACTGCAACAGCCGCCACAAAGACCACAACCTTGCGGAGCTATGTGCCCGACTGACAGCCACCTTTTTTGGACTTTAACGTCACTGCAACAGCCACTACAAAGACCACAACCTTGCGGAGCTATGTGCCCGACTGACAGCCACCTTTTCTGGACTTTAACGTCACTGCAACAGCCGCCACAAAGACCACAACCTTGCGGAGCTTTGTGCCCGACTGACAGCCACCTTTTCTGGACTTTAACGTCACTGCAACAGCCGCTACAAAGACCACAACCTTGCGGAGCTATGTGCCCGACTGACAGCCACCTTTTCTGGACTTTAACGTCACTGCAACAGCCGCTAAAAATTTAAAGCTTGTCGGTACTACTACTTCCAGACCCGTTATACAGCTTGTCTATACACTGTACAGTCAGCACATTACACGTTATGGTTGCATGCCAGTTTGTAAGAAAGTGGGTATCATCTTACTGTCGAATACATCATAACCTTGAAGCTGGCGATGGTAACGTTACGGTACATGCATTGCAAAGTGGCCTGGAGAGAACACTGTGTCCCAATCTAACAATTTGTGTGTGACAAGGGACTGGCTAGTCAGCATGGATGGCATGATGTGCCCAAATTCTTTCACTTGAAGGGCCAAAATGTATCTATATGGAAGGCCACTGGGATGTTGACGAATACTGTCATTCTTGTAATTCTTCGTAGATAAAACTTGCATATTGAGTTGAATAGGGAACTTTACCGGCACTGTGCTTTACATTGCCGTAAAACTCAGAGGAAGTACTTTTATAGCTGCACAAAATGTACGTTTTATAGTCACCGCGGTTAGGGTTTTACAGCCCTTTCAAAGTAAAAGGAGAAAAAGCATGAGCATGTCAAAACAAAAGAGAGCATGGGCCCCAAATTTGAGCGTCCTTGGAGAAGATAGATAAGAGAGTGGCACCAGAGGAAGGAGGGTTGGTTCACGCTGATCCATCTGCAGGAAAACAGTGTCACAATTTATGATACCAGTCTGTTGTCACAGAAATGAATTTAACAGATTCACAACACTGCTTTAACAGTGATATTATTCTATCTATCTATCTATCTATCTATCTATCTATCTGTCCATCTATCTATCTATCTGTCTGTCTATCTATCTATCTACAGTATCTATCTATCTATCTATATGTCTGTTTGTCTGACAGTTTATAATCTTTGATTTCAATATGTTTCTGCAACATTTACAGTGTTGAATGAACAGCACCTGATGATATTGTGTGTGTGTGTGTGATAGATAGATAGATAGATAGATAGATAGATAGATAGATAGATAGATAGATAGATAGATAGATAGATATAATCTAACGATGTTGATGCTGTGTGTTTCAGTCGAGAGGAGGCGGAGGTTCAACATCAACGATCGGATCAAAGAACTCGGAGCTCTCATCCCCAAATCCACTGACCCGTCAGTACCCTCTCCGTCCTCTCTCTGTAATACTAACAAGAATACTTCACTCAGTCAAAGTATCTTTATTAGTCTCCCCAAGGACAAAGTAGTTTGGACACTGAGAGAAATTGCTGCAAGAGTAACAACAGAGACACACAACAAGCACAGGGTTAAAACAGTTAGAAGACAAATGTGCATTGAACATTTGGGCTACTCAAACAGCTGTGCAAATCGCAAATTACCATTTTCTACTTGTGCCTACTTGGGACTACTTGTGCAAATGAGTCAATTTTTTATAGTTGATGGGAAGACACCACGAGAGTTAACATTTGTTTAGCTTTTCTTGATGTTTTTGTCACGTTTTTCCAGTTTTTTTTGGCCCTTTTTGCGCTATTTTTGGACCATTTTTGTCACTTTTTTCAACGTTCTTTTATAAAATTGAATAAAAACACCCAAATTCAATGAAAGTAGTGAACTGATATTTTATTTTACTTGGGAAGAGCGCTGTAGGGAACCATTTTTTTTTGACAATTTGATTCGATTAACAATTTGATTGAAAAAAAACTAAAAATATTAAACACCCAAATTCAATGAAAGAAACCAACATTTCTGATATAGAAAGTTTTAGAAAATGGGTCAAATGTGACCCGAGGACAACAGGAGGGATAATGATGATTGAAAATCAGATCAGATGAATTAGAAGTGATTGGAAATAATTAGAAAGTATAAAAGTTTAAGTGTCGACTGTTATTTCAAATCCAGCTTTTATTTGAGACTCGCTTCACTTCATGCATTTATGATTTTACTAATTAAATACACATCTACATTTAAACTTTTGACTGTAATAAATGCCCCTCATTATGTTGGATAGTGCTGTGTGTGTGTGTATCTTAACGAGGCGAGGCCTGTGATTGGTTGATCAGCGAATCGAGGTGGAACAAAGGAACCATCCTGAAGGCGTCGGTGGATTACATCCGCAAGCTGCAGAAGGAGCAACAGCGAGCCCGAGAGATGGAGGAGAGACAGAGGAGGCTGGAGAACACCAACCACTCCCTGATGCTCCGCATACAGGTGAGGGGGGGGCACGACTCCAAAAGACTTAAAATAAGGGACGTACCATCAGTGATGGCACCCATTGCTTTGTGGCTGTTTGGAAGCGTTGAGTTTGGCGAATTGGTGCCATCTCAGTTTTTTTAACCCTTGTGGGGTCTACTTGTCCAACCTGCAAATTTTTGATTTTCTGGGTCAAACTTTTGAATTAAATTAAAACTTGTATTTTCCATTTTTTAGCATTTTTTCCCAATTTTTTTTTGTCATTTATTTTTTTCAACGCTTTTTAAAGCGTTGCTTTTTTTTTTTTTTATTTTTGCTGAGGTTTTTTTGCGGGGGTTTTGGACATTTTAGTCCCTTTTTTTTGGACATTTTTGTCACTTTTTTTCGTTTTTTAAACTTTTTTTGCGAAGCATTTTTTTTAATCACTTTTAAAAGTTTTCAGTTCACTTTTTTTAATGTTATTTTATCAATTTTTTTTCAAAATGCTATCAAATCGAATTAAACACCCAAATTCAATGAAATAAGCAAACATTTCTGATATAGAAACTCTTTGAAAATGGGTTAAATTTGACCCGAGGACACCAGGAGGGTTAAACCGTGACAATATTTGGACGAGAGGGCGGAGCTGGGGGGGATGATGTGGCATAGCCGGTGTTTATGGTCGCAATGGCGCTGTGGTGTGCTTAAAGCTAAAGAGAGAAAGTTTCTGGTTCTGAAGCGAGTCATCCTGCGGAGATTAACCCGCTGGATCTCCGGGTATTGGCGTCGTTCATCTGCGTGTTCGGCAGAACCGAAAACCTGCAGACTTTCCCTTAAAGTTCCCAGCTAACACTAGGGCTACTGGGGTTGGCAGAAAGCGAGAGGGTCAAAGTTTAAGATGAAAACACAGACAACAGCCCAAAAACAAGTTTTATTTTAATGTCCCCAGTGTTAACATGGTTAGCATCGCTAAGCCTCTGTCCTGACTGACAGGTCCTAAAGAATCCCCTGCTTTATCGTCTGTTTTAAATAAATGGGAGCATCATTTACTAAATGAACATCATGCTTTGTTGAAGAAGACTTGGAACTAGAGACTGAGACCATAAACTCATTATGAAAATGTTTACTGGAGGTAATAAATCAAGAGAGAAGTAGGCTCATTTTCTCACAGAATTCTATAGAAACAGACTTCTTTTTGGAGCTGGTGGAGTCTCCCCCCTGCTGGAAGTTAGAGAGAATGCAGCTTTAAGGAGTCTCCCCCCTGCTGGAAGTTAGAGAGAATGCAGCTTTAAGGAGTCTCCCCCCTGCTGGAAGTTAGAGAGAATGCAGCTTTAAGGAGTCTCCCCCCTGCTGGAAGTTAGAGAGAATGCAGCTTTAAGGAGTCTCCCCCCTGCTGGAAGTTAGAGAGAATGCAGCTTTAAGGAGTCTCCCCCCTGCTGGAAGTTAGAGAGAATGCAGCTTTAAGGAGACTCCCCCTGCTAGAAGTTAGAGAGAATGCAGCTTTAAGGAGTCTCCCCCTGCTGGAAGTTAGAGAGAATACAGCTTTAAGGAGTCTCCCTCTGCTGGAAGTTAGAGAGAATGCAGCCTCAAGGAGTCTCCCCCCCTGCTGGAAGTTAGAGAGAATGCAGCCTTTAAGGAGTCTCCCCCCTGCTGGAAGTTAGAGAGAATGCAGCTTTAAGGAGTCTCCCCCCTGCTGGAAGTTAGAGAGAATGCAGCTTTAAGGAGCTTCAGCTTCACTTCTCAGACCCAGAAGCTTTGTTTATATTTTACAGTCTGTGAATCACGCACAGCAAAGGACCGTAGTCGCCACTCTTCTGTTCTGACTTCCTGTCTGCGTTTATGTTTTATTTTTTTCATCGTAGGAGTTGGAGCGCCAGACTCGCCTCCACAGCCTCAACTCCTCCTCCTCCTCCTCCTCCTCTCTGGACCCCCAGGCGATGCTCTCCCCCTCCCTGCCTCACCTCTTTCTCCTCCCCCTCCCCCCGATCCGCCCCATCGCTGGGTCTGGACGCGCTGAGCTTCGTCGATCTGGACGAGCCTCGGGCGGCCTCGCCGGTCTTCTCCCCGGACCTGATGTCGGACGTGGCTCTGACGGATTTCCGTGGCCTGGCGGACATCCTGATGGAGGAAGGAGGGGGAGGTGGGGGGGCAATGTCAGACCCCCTGCTGTCCTGCAGAGCCTCGAAGACCAGCAGCCGGAGGAGCAGCTTCAGCATGGACGAGGACCTGTGACCAGGGTTCAAAATTTACTTTTTTCATCCACTGGCCAAATGGCTAGTGGATGTTGACATTGTTGACCAACCACTCAATAGATTACCATTGTTTATTTTTTGGGGGGGCTGGTGAGAGTGAAGCAAATCTACCAGCTACTTGCATATTTGACCAGCATTTTGGCTGGTGGATGGTGCTAACTTTGAACCCTGCCTGTGATGCACAAGCCGGGCTTTTCTAATTGGCCAGAGGCAGGATGCCGCCCTGTGACATCATCCGAACAAAAAATGCACATAGGTGATGTCACGGCGAACAACCGTGGGCTGAATCTCACTTCCGTTTGAATTGCATCCACGTTTCCTCCACTTGTTTTCCTCCTCCAAATCATGCGAGGAGAGAGGGAACGAGGGAATGTGTTTATAAAGGGATGAGACTTCCTTTCCTCTGAAGCGTCACGTGACTTTGTCAGCTGTGTGGGCAGAGTTAGCAGCTGCACGGCTTCCAGGAAGGCTGCTCTCTGTATCCTCTCTCATAGCTCCTCAGAGATCCCTCCTCCATCCTCTCTCATAGCTCCTCAGAGATCCCTCCTCTATCCTCTCTCATAGCTCCTCAGAGATCCCTCCTCTATCCTCTCTCATAGCTCCTCAGAGATCCCTCCTCCATCCTCTCTCATAGCTCCTCAGAGATCCCTCCTCCATCCTCTCTCATAGCTCCTCAGAGATCCCTTCTTCATCCTCACTCATAGCTCCTCAGAGATCCCTCCTCCATCCTCTCTCATAGCTCCTCAGAGATCCCTCCTCCATCCTCACTCTTAGCTCCTCAGAGATCCCTCCTCCATCCTCTCTCATAGCTCCTCAGAGATCCCTTCTCCATCCTCACTCATAGCTCCTCAGAGATCCTCCTCCATCCTCTCTCATAGCTCCTCAGAGATCCCTCCTCCATCCTCTCTCATAGCTCCTCAGAGATCCCTCCTCCATCCTCACTCTTAGCTCCTCAGAGATCCCTCTTCCATCCTCACTCTTAGCTCCTCAGAGATCCCTCCTCCATCCTCCATCCACGCTCATAGTCAAGTCAAGTTTATTTATATAGCACGTTTAAAACAACCAAAGTTGACCAAAGTACTGTACAAATTGAAGTGCACTGCACAACAACTAAAATCACAGCAAAAGGAGTCATAAAATAACACAAATACAGTACAATATTGTTGTTAAAATGCTAAAACCGAAGGCCCTTGAGAACAAATATGTCTTGAGATGTGTTTTAAAACTGTCAATGTAGGGGGAACATCTGAGACAAAGTGGGAGATTATTCCAAAGCTTTGGAGCTGCCACAGAAAAGGCACGATCCCCCCTACCCACTTACCTCGATCCAGGAACAGTTAAAAACAATTGTTGGAGGATCTAAGAGGCCTGGAATTGGAGTAGGGCCTGAGGAGTTCTGAAATATACTGGGGAGCCTGACCATGAATGGCTTTAAAAACAAATACAAAAATCTTAAAATCAATCCTGTATTTCAGGGGTGTCAAACTCAACTTCCCAGAGGGCCACACTGGAAAATTAGAATCACACCAAGGGCCAACCATGTTTAGTTTATTGATAGGCTTTGTATCATATCGTCTTCTCACTCACAGTTTGGTCGACATAAAGTCCTGAAGAAGTCAGGCCAAAGTTCCACGGCCATCATAGAAAGGAAGCGCCCAAAAAACGTCAAAAAAATGACAAAAAGGTAAAAAAAATTAAAAACTTTTAATAAAAATTCCCAAAATTTGGGCAAAGTAATAAAACCTTCGAAAAAAATGTCAATAAAAATTCAAAAAATTTCGCAAAGTGACAAAACATCGGAAAAAGTGGCAAAAAGTAGGAGGGCCAAAATGTTTTGTGATACTAAATTGATATGCGGGCCAGATCAGAATCTACCAGGAGACAGATTTGGCCCACGGGCCTTGAGTTTGACACATGTGCTGTATTTAATAGGTAGCCAAGGCAGACATAGCCATATGTAGACATGGCTACATGTCATAGCTCCTCAGAGATCCCTTCTCAGGGCAGGAATAAGAGCTTTGAGACGGCCTTCATGAAGGATGGCCAGAACAACAACCTGTTCCAGTGAGGAGCGAGGAGATATCAGAAGAAGTGAGATTCAGCCCGTGTCCTCCAGAGACTGAGCAGGCCAGAAGCCGATTGGCGATAGTAAAAAAAAATCTTGCAGCTGATTGGCTGGGAGAGGTGTGGCTGCTCTGAGCTCCAGGTGTCTGCAGGTGATCAATAACTCTAAAATTCACATTCATTGTCTCATAATTTAGTCACGTTTGAATTTTTAATCTTATAATTTAGATTTTTTTTTACTCCAAACTTTTGGTCTGCGATGAGCTTCAAAAAGACTATAAATCAGTGAATCAGTCCATTTTAACCATTAAAAGTCTCTCTCTCTCTCTCTGTCTCTCTCTCTCTCTGTGTCTTTCTCTCTGTCTCTCTCTCTCTCTTTCTTTCTCTCTCTCTCTCTCTCTCTTAAACTGACCTGTGATTGGCCAAAGTCTTCCATCACGTCAAAGTCTTCCAGGAGCTGCAGAAGTCTAGTAACCTCTCAGATCATTTGAGTTAATATATGCTAAAATAACGGCAAAAACAAACCTGTCTTCCCCAGCTCAACCATGTTCACCTGCAGCTCTCGTGGGGGTCGGAGCCACACCTGACCATGCCCCCATCAGTGATGTCACAGCCGGGGTTTCCGCTGCAGCAGCATCTTTTGATTCTCATTAATTTACACGTACATGGTTAGTTTGAAAAACGGAGACATTTCCCTTCGTTAGTGCCCTTCGTTTACACGCTAACGGAGAATTCTCCTCTGAAACCGAGCCAGAGTGGAGATATGGGGAAAACTTTGTGTGCACGTTTGCACGTAAACTGAGACAAACGGAGGTTTAGGCAGACGAGGAAGAGAGGAGAGAGGAAGTGATTTGTTGGTGTTGTTGCTATTTTCAGGATTCTGATATACTAATGTGGGCTTGAGCTTCTTGTTACATCACCAACTAGTTTGGCGTGCTCTTGGCTGCATTGACCACATATATACAGTACAGGCCAAAAGTTTGGACACACCTTCTCATTCAATGCGTTTCCTTTTTATTTTCATGACTATTTACATTGTAGATTCTCATTGAAGGCATCAAAACTATGAATGAACACATATGGGATTATGTATTTAACAAAAAAGTGTGAAATAACTGAAAACATGTCTTATATTTTAGATTCTACAAAGTAACCACCCTTTGCTTTTTTATTAATAAGGGAAATAATTCCACTAATGAACCCTGACAAAGCACACCTGTGAAGGTAAAACCATTTCAGGTGACTACCTCATGAAGCTCATTGAGAGAACACCAAGGGTTTACAGAGTTATCAAAAAAAGCAAAGGGTGTCTACTTTGAAGAATCTAAAATATAAGACATGTTTTCAGTTATTTCACACTTTTTTGTTAAGTACATAATTCCATATGTGTTCATTCATAGTTTTGATGCCTTCAGTGAGAATCTACAATGTAAATAGTCATGAAAATAAAGAAACACATTGAATGAGAACGTGTGTCCAAACTTTTGGCCTGTACTGTATATATACACGGTGACGTGTAAACGCACACTTTTCTGAAAACTAACAGCTGTGCAACATGTTATTTTTGAGAACGGAGAGGTTGAAATGTTCCATTTATGAAAATAGCCGGCCACGTGGAAACGTAGCATCAGTCAAAACCCCCCGACGTAGAAATCCGATCTGACGGCAGCAGAGATGGGAGTCTTTCCGCAGGTGTGAACTCACCTGTGACTGCGCTGCAGGTATTTTAGAGTTTTATCCACAGTGAACGTGTGAACGTTTTAAAACCAGACCGTGTGTTCTGACGGACTCGGTTCAGCCTGTAAATATAAATCTGTACATAAACACATAAATCTATAATCACTGTGTGCTGGAAACTGAGGTGAAGAATCTGATCAGGTTCATTATCGATCTATTTGATATTTTATTACTGATGTTATGTGCTTTCTGTTAAACGTGAGCTTCAGAGGAAACCGAAGGGAAACTATAAATGCTTCTTTTTTTTCGTGTCTTATCGTTTTCCAAATCATCAATACGTTTGTTTTCAATTGATTTCCTTCCTTTCAGGTTTCAGAGAGATCATGTATCACAGTCAGTGTTAAGCAAACTTTCATTAATGTGTATTGTCAGTTTTGAATTGTCTCCCTGTTGTTCATTTTACTTGTGTGTCCTCTCATGTACACACAAACAACTGTTACGCTAACTGTTATCGACAAACTCCGACGAACTGTTCATACAAAGCAAGCTAACTGTTAGCTGTAACGGGACTATGAAGACTAGTTCGCTGTCATTTACAAACTGTAAAGCAGAGATGGCAAAAGTACTCACTTCCCATACTCAAGTAGAAATACAGAGATACTTGTGTTAAAAACTCCTACTGATTTAACTTCTTTACTCAAGTAAAAGTAACAAAGTACAGGCTTGGACATTAACTTAAAGTGTAAAAGTAAAAGTAGCCTTTGCGAATGACAACCATTTTGTATGCAAAGCTACCTGGACCACACAAATGTTACTAGAGTGCAAGCTGAGAAACTTCAGTGGACATGGAAGAGAGGCTCTTTATATGCCGTTGCCTACATCCACGAATGAATGTCGCAGAATCTGTCGAGTCGTCTCGTAGTGGTGCGTCACGTGCAACGTATAGTATATTCCCATCCAATCAGATTGAATTCGGTATTGTTGACGTGAAAAATAATAACGGCAACTCCACTGAAATGATTTGAAACTCAAGTAACGAGTAGAAAGTACCGATATTCGTAAAAATGTAAAGTAAAAGTAAAAAGTCGGCACACAAATTGAATAGTAAAGTAAAAATATCTGAAAAATCTACTTGAGTGCAGTAATGAAGTATTTGTACTTCATTACTTCCCATCTCTGCTGTAAAGTTACATAGAGCAAGCTAGCTATTGTTAAACCGTATGAATAGCTGTGTGACTTAAACTGCTAAGTTGGATAACTATTAGCTATAGCTGGCTTTTATCTATAGACTGTGGTTAGCCAATTAACAAACCAAAAACTGGCAAGCTAGCTGTAGCTCGCTGTTATCTACAAACTCTAAAGAGTTCATGCAGTCAGTTGAAGGGAAAACAAGCTTACTAAACGTTAGTTGCAGCTGCCATTTATCTAAAATTCATAGCTAGGTTAAATGCTGGTAAGCTAGCCGTTGGCTACTGTTGTCTCACTGTTTACTTATTGTTATTTACAAACTTTCATACAGCCAGTTATAGTTATAGAGAAAGCTAACTGTTAGCTTTTGTCTGGAGCCAACTGCTAGGTTAGCTAACTGTTAGCTATCATCTGGAGCCAGTTGCTAGGTTAGCTAACTGTTAGCTATCATCTGGAGCCAGTTGCTAGGTTAGCTAACTGTTAGCTATCGTCTGGAGCCAGTTGCTAGGTTAGCTAACTGTTAGCTATCGTCTGGAGCTAACTGTTTGCTATAGCTGGCTTTTATCTATTGGACTCTATTAGCTCATAGCTAACAGCTAGTTTAGCTAGCCAAAACTGTTTATTAACCCACCTGTTTAAATTATATTTAGGCTTAAAGTTCTGCATAATTAAGGACGTGATCACTTTGAGAGACACGTAGCTGCTGGCAAAAGAGGCAAGTTTACAAAAACAAATTCCGTGTGATTAATTTGCACGTCAAAACATTTTTTTCGAACCATTGTTTTTGTCATGAGTAGAAGAGCAGACTCTGCAGTGTGGATAGTTTTGATGCAAAATATTCCCAGGCAATTATTTCGCATTTTCGTGTCATATATTCATCACATCCCCGGTGTGTAAAGGCCCAAATATACTTGCTTTTAACTATGCGTTCATGTACGTAAGACGGCTGCCATGCGTATCCTCATGTTTTTTTGGAGCGTAGGTTGTGCACTATTTCAGAAATTAACGCTAAGCGTCCACAAAACGTAATTCAGCACATGAACGTGTGAGAGCGGTATATCATCTGACAGGCAGGTCAGCAGCTGTTCCACACTCTGATCTGCCCCCTAGTGGAGACACGTTTAATCCTCCAGGTACACGCAAAGTACACAGGCAAGTATGTAAACTATGCAGTTTGCGCCACCACTGCTTGTCTATGCTTACGCATTGTTAAAAAGCTAGTATATCTGGGCCTTAACGGCCTGTAGATGCTCCGCCTCTTTGCCCTTTTTGGCGACAGGGAGCCACCGGGAGCTGTCCAATTTTGAGCTTCATTTTTTTGGCTCTTCAGAAACTTATGGGTGACACCAAGGAGACAACGTCCACGTTTTATACCGACTCCAAACTACGATCGATATGGTTATAAGCAGGCTAATCTATATCCACGAACTTCCACTTCCGGGATTGCTCCGTTGCCATTATCTGTCCAATCTGAGTTTTCTGTTGCATGACTAAAACAACCTTTAAACGTCCACATGTTCCACCAAAACAAGTTCCTTCCAGAGGCTATTTAGCAGAGGCACCGTGGCTCCGTCCGGAGCTTAGCCCCGCCCCCAAGACGATTGTGATTGGTTTAAAGAAATGTCAATAAACCAGAGCACGTTTTACTGCCGTCCCAGAATGCTGTGTGGACTCGCCAGACCCTCCTCCGCAGCGCTGCGGAGAAAGGTCTGGCGATGCAAGACTATAAGCAGGCTAACAGTTATAGCTCTAGCTATATGAACCTATGTCTGGATCCTGTTAGCCAGTTATCAGAGATACAAACGCGATTTCAGTCTTAAAAATCAGATACAAAGCAGGTTGTTGTCTTAATACATCCATGGATATGTCAGATTCTTCCATAAAGGGGTTTTTGTTGGTCTTCTTATTGATGTTGTTCTGATTTATGACATGTATGTTAACAAACATCCAGTGTATTGTTTCTGTGGAGCATGTAGTCTGAATATGATCTCCATATGTTTTATTTAGCTTTATGTTTTGTTTTTATAGATTCAACATTTTATATATAGAAATAAAGTCCTTCTAGAAAAATAGTTTTTGTGGATTTTTTTTGTTTCCTCACAGACGGCAAGATATGAACACAGTTTAGAAATTAAGTCAGGACGATTAAAAACACTTTTTAACATTTTACGTTTTTTTTTAAGCTGATGGATTTACAAATATATTCCTCAAACGGAGCAATTTAATACATTTTATACGTGTTTTAAGTACTGTTTAAAATTGTAACAATAATAAATTCAATCTCTTCCTTCACAATAATAATAATAATAATAATATATTTTGATTATTTACAAAATAAAGTCAGGATGATGAACCCATTTAAAAACATAGATTAAAAAATGAATTAAGTTTTAATTAATAAAATGACGTGGTCTCTCTAACTTACTTTCTTTGCCAATGGCTCATAAGGTTTCAATGAGACTGCCCAGAAAGGTGAAATCTTCCACAAACTTCCACAAACAAGTGATCTCTCTAAGGTGTGTCCTAACCTTCCCCCATTGCATGCTGGGATTGACTCCAACAACAGTAGAAAATGGTAAACGTTTTCTTTTTTTAACCCTCCTGTTATCCTTGGGGTCAAATTTGACCCATTTTCAAAAAGTTTTTACTGTATACCAGAAATGTGGGTTTCTTTCAACCAAATTGTCAAAATAAATAACGTGGATGGTTCCATACAACGCTTTTCATAAGTTAAATAAATGATCAGTTCACTATTTTCATTGAATTTGGGTGTTTTGTTCAATTTTATAACATTAAGCGCAGCAAAAATCAACAAAGACATCGGAAAAAGTGACAAAAAACAAAATTTTGACCCAGAAAATCAAAAAGTTGCATGGTCGACGGCAAGACAACACAATCAGAATAATGTTGTCATTGTAAAACATTGTCACAACGAAATTTAAGTGCTACTCCTTCTGGTGCCTAGAAATCTACATTCATACGCACACGCCACCCCCTTCCACAAGCCATATCCTCACATACACATAATGGGACAGGTGCTTCTAGTGCATAGTAGTATACATTCATACACTTACTCATGCAGTACTCTCACAAAAAGATCACAGTACTGGACAAGTGCAATGCAGTGCAAAGCAGGCGAGATAACCCTTCAGCGTGATGAAGTCCTATTTCTGTAAGTGAATGTTTGGAGTTGTGATGGCTGTGGGGGAAAAGCTGTTTCTGAACCTGGATGTGCGGGTTCTTCTGACGGACCTGTAACGCCTTCCTGAGGGGAGGAACTGGAAGTGTTCGTGGCCTGGGTGAGAGGCAGACTGATCTCATGAATTGGCGTATGTACAGTACAGACCAAAAGTTTGGACACACCTTCTCATTCAATGTGTTTCTTTATTTTCATGACTATTTACATTGTAGATTCTCACTGAAGGCATCAAAACTATGAATGAACACATATGGAATTATGTACTTAACAAAAAAGTGTGAAATAACTGAAAACATGTCTTATATTTTAGATTCTTCAAAGTAGCCACCCTTTGCTTTTTTTATTAATAAGGGAAATAATTCCACTAATGAACCCTGACAAAGCACACCTGTGAAGGTAAAACCATTTCAGGTGACTACCTCATGAAGCTCATTGAGAGAACACCAAGGGTTTGCAGAGTTATCAAAAAAAAGCAAAGGGTGGCTACTTTGAAGAATCTAAAATATAAGACATGTTTTCAGTTATTTCACACTTTTTTGTTAAGTACATAATTCCATATGTGTTCATTCATAGTTTTGATGCCTTCAGTGAGAATCTACAATGTAAATAGTCATGAAAATAAAAAGGAAACGCATTGAATGAGAAGGTGTGTCCAAACTTTTGGCCTGTACTGTATGTCACGCCAATTTGTATTCCGTTTTTGCGTGTTATCAAGACGCATAATCGCATTTTTGCGTGTATATCAACGCAAATTGGCCGCATTGACCTACATTGCGAGTCAATTTCCGCCATAGCGAGTAGTATAAAGGAACGTGGGATAGAGTAAGGAGGGAGGTTGGGGTGGTGGAGGGTAAAACACAGGACTCTCACCCAGGAGAGCCAGGTTTGTGTCCCGCGTGTGGCGATTTTTTGGCCGTTTCAGCCGTTTAATTTTTTTATTTTTTATTTTTTAATGAGCCTTACCCAATTTTTTCGGCCGTTTCAGCCGTTTTATTTTTACAATTTTTTTTTTTTAATAGGCCTTACCCAATTTTTTCGGCCGTTTCAGCCGTTTTATTTTTTCAATTTTTTAATTTTTTAATTTCTTTTTTTTAATAAGCCTTACCCAATGTTTCTTTCCTAAACCCAACCATTTATTGTTTTCCTAAGCGTGTTTTTGTCGTTATTTTCCGTGTTTTTGTCACTGTTTTGTTACTAAAACCTTTCCCTGTGTTCTTTTCCTAAACCCAACCTTTTCTTTTTTTTTTTTTTTTTAACAGGCGGGAGATGTTGTTCTCGCGATAACACGCATCTTGACGAGGCCACATGGTGGGTATGTTTACATCAGCTGTTTACAGCGTAGGCATACACGTGGATAGCTGAAAATGCGTACAATAACAACGCCATTTGGCTTTATGAAAGTGGCGTGTATATTTACGCAAAGTCGTGATGCCATGTTGTGAGAGGAGTCCCTGATTATGTTTTTTGCTCTGCTGAGGTAGCGGGATGAGGCGATGCTGTCAAGTATGGGCAGCGAGCAGCCAATGATCTTTTTCTGCAGACCGGATGACCCTTTGCAGTGATTTGTTTCTGTGCCACAGTGCAGCTTGGGTTAAATGCAAACTGTTCGTATGTTCCATCACCCCCATCCCAATGCACCCAAGATCCCACCCCTACTGCGTGTCCTGTTATATTGTTATGTTGTGTTATGTGCAGCAGTGCAAATGTACTGTTATGTGGTGTTATGTGCAGCAGTGCAAATGTACTGACTGTGTGCTTATGTGCTGAGGTGTTTTTTCCTGTTCCCACACTGTTCTTATTTTATGAGGATAGTCTGAGAACGGCTTTTTTATTCCCTCTCCTCTCCCAATGTCATGCTGTATCTGTTGCGAGGGTTAGGAGAGAGTTGTGATGGCGCCGCATATGGCGACTCGGTGTGTTTGTGTATGTTGCTTTAATGATTTTAATGCGATGTGCACTTACGATACCAAGACACATCCCTCGTGTGTGTAAACATACTTGGCAATAAAGCTTTTCTGATTCTGATTCTGATTCTGATGTATTTCTTCATCTGCAGGTGAGTGAAGCTGTGTGCTGTGATGGCGTTGTCGTCCACCAGGGGGCAGTGACTGATAAAGTTCATTGTTGCTGTCGACTCTTTCACTGATCAGAATCAGAGTTCAGTCTCGCTGATACTGAAACACTTTTATTCAGTTTGAAAAAAGCTCGTTAAAGCATTTATAATCTGCTACGAATCATATATTCTCATTACTTTCTCATTTCTGAGTGTCTCTCCTCTTTCTGAGCATGCAATCCCCTTTAAACTATAACTGATTTACACTACCGATCAAAAGTTCACTTAGGAATGTCCATTCCACTCCACTCCAGACAGAATACCAGCTGAGAGTTGCATTGTTTTTTTAATCAGGACAGCAGTTTTCTGATTACATTATGTGCTTACATAATTGCAAAAGGGTTCTCGACTCTTGTAGAAAGAAGTGGCTGATCTGTAATGCAATATCTACATTGCCCATTATCAGCAACCATTCATCCAGTGTCCCAAATAGGGCTGGGCAATATATCAATATTATACTGATATCGTGATATGAGACTATATCATCTTAGATTTTGGATATCGTAATATCGTGATATGACATAAGTGTCTTTTCCTGTTTTTAAAGGCTGCATTACAGTAAAGTGATGTCATTTTCTGAGCTTACCAGACTGTTCTAGCTGTTCTATTATTTGCCTTTTCCCCACTTAGTTATTATATTCACATTACTGATGATTATGTATCTAAAATCTAAGTGTGAAGATATTTTGTTGAAGCACTAATAGTCAACACTACAATATCGTTGCGGTATCGATATCGAGATATTTGGTCAGGAATATCGTGATATCTGATTTTCGCCCCATCGCCCAGCCTTAGTTCCAAAGGCCCTTTCTGTTTACTAATCTGATATCGATTTTAAAAGGCTAACTGAGAAAACATTGGAGAACCCTTTTGCAATCATGTAAAGCACATAATGTCATCTGAGAACTGCTGCCCTGGTTAAAAAAACAATGCAACTGATCTGAAGTGGAATGGAGATTTCTAAGTGACCCCAAACTTTTGACCAGTAGTGTACGTAGGAGACAGAAAAAAGGAGCGCTTCTTTTCGGCGCTGGTTAAAAAAAAAAGTCTAAGCAGGTGCTCTTTGGTGCAGGGGTAAGCCAATAGTACCAAGGCACTCTTGCTGGAGAATATATTAGAAAAGCCCGGCTAATGCATAGCATTCAGGGTTCTTCATAGTGGCCTGTGTGTCGCAACACGTTGGTGCATATTTTTTTACCTTTTTTAAATAATAATAATGGTAATAATAACTATTTATATAACACCTTATAAGAAACCCAAGGACACTTTACAGGATCACTGTGGCTAAGCTGAAGGAGATGGTAGGCTGGACTGTGTTGGGTGAACAGGTGGTTGTTTCAGGAGTTTTTTTTTTTTAAATGTGCAGGGATGTTGCATTGTGGGTGGTGATGGCGCAGTGGATATAACACATGCCTTTGGTGTGGGAGACCTGGGTTCAATTCCCACTGCGATACATCAACCAATGCGTCCCTGAGCAAGACACTTAACCCCTAGTAGCTCCAGAGGTGTCCAACCTCATGTACAGGCCAAAAGTTTGGACACATCTTCTCATTCAATGTATTTCCTTTTTATTTTCATGACTATTTACATTGTAGATTCTCACTGAAGGCATCAAAACTATGAATGAACACATATGGAATTATGTACTTAACAAAAAAGTGTGAAATAACTGAAAACATGTCTTATATTTTAGATTCTTCAAAGTAGCCACCCTTTGCTTTTTTTTGATAACTCTGCAAACCCTTGGTGTTCTCTCAATGAGCTTCATGAGGTAGTCACCTGAAATGGTTTTACCTTCACAGGTGTGCTTTGTCAGGGTTCATTAGTGGAATTATTTCCCTTATTAATAAAAAAGCAAAGGGTGGCTACTTTGAAGAATCTAAAATATAAGACATGTTTTCAGTTATTTCACACTTTTTTGTTAAGTACATAATTCCATATGTGTTCATTCATAGTTTTGACGCCTTCAGTGAGAATCTACAATGTAAATAGTCATGAAAATAAAAAGGAAACACATTGAATGAGAAGGTGTGTCCAAACTTTTGCCCTGTACTGTATATATGACATATGTAGCAACTGTAAGTCACTTTGGATCGTGAAGCGTCTGCTAAAAGACATGGTATGTGATGTAATGTAATGTAATATCTGCAGGGAGGGTCAGGGCTGCATCACTAAAGGCTCGCTCTCTGAAGGTACAGTCTGGTGTGGGGAACGGAGAGCAGGCCACCCAGATTTTGGGGTGGGGTGTATGGATGGAACCACTGAAAATAGCCCCCATAAAGTCACTATTTTCCTCCGGTTTGATAAAAAAAATGTACGTTTTTTTATTTTATTTTTTATGATTTAAGTCTTCAACAGGAACCAATGGGCGTGTGTGTGTGTCTTTGATGTCGGGTTGGTCGGCCAGGGTTGGGTCATAGGTCAGGTGGCGTTGTCATTTCAGTGCTTTCCTGTTTCCTGTTTGGACGTCCTGGCATGCCGCTTCAACAAACACACAGTTCCTGTCCCGCCCGAGCCCGCCCACACCTCCCCTCCTCAGCTGTCCATCACAGACACAGAAACATTAGTCTGAAAGTTCACTTTATTTCTGCTGCAGAGAAACCGAAAAAAATCCCATCATCCTCTCTGTCACACAACACAGAACTGCATTTATTTCATAGACATGTTTAAGTTTCACTCGTAAATGACCCCACTAATAATGCCCAGAATGGTACCAAACTTCTACACTAGTACAAATAGGTTATGTACTCATAAAACGATGGATTGGAAAGTTTGAAACTACACCAGGAGTTTATTTAAATAACACTTGCCTGATGGCTTCTGCTCTCTGCTACCGTTACGAACAATGGCAGCAAGACGAGTGCTTAGGGACCGTCTGCAAGCCACAACACCGGAAAGAGATACAACTAAAATATTTATTAATTTAATGATTAAATAAGGAAGTGTCTTCAAACTTATCTCAATTATAACTTGTCTCCTCCTAGTTGTACCACAGTAACCTGACTCCACCAGATGGATCGCTTCGCATTAGCTCGGCATATCCATCTGGGAACTTTCCGTTGGAGAACTTTTGGGAAGGGGAGAAAATCCTGGTTAGCTGATTGGATGAACCATCTGTCTATCACCACCTATAAATGGTGATAGACGGGCCAAGTCAACCAATCAGATCAAACCTCATGCCGAAACCAGTCGGGAGAAGAGCAGAAACATCTTTTCCTCCGAGAAAAGCTCTTCTTTCAATGAAGGAATACTTTCTAATTCTGATAAAACTCGCTGCGATAGCTACGCTCATCTCATCCGTGGAAGGCGCCACGTTGTTCAGACTGAACAGTCGCTTCTCGTTGCGTCACGCCTAAACCCGCCTCAAAACCAACGCTGATTGGTTGGTCGTTTGGCGAAAGGCTCCAAATGTTCTCTATCTCAAGATGCCAGACTGATCTGCGAGTAGAAAACTGGCAACCCGGTCTCACGCCAGGTCGTGAAATAGTCACGTTATTTTGATTTATTAATTTGTGTTTACAGGTCAAGATTTTGACGTTTATTTCGTGCACACGCCACGAATTTTGAACGTGAACAGGTCACGATTTTGACGTTTATTTCGTGCACACGCCACGAAAATTTGAACGTGTACAGGTCACGATTTTCGAAACATCAAGGGACTTTCTCCTTATCAATACTACTCGCTACCGTCTGTTCCGTTCTGTGATCACGAAATATGCTTCCCATTGAAATACATTGCTTTTAAATTCGTAATCGCCACACGAACAAAACGACATTATCGTGTCCTGTCCACGACTTTTCAATAAGGTGACCGCCATATCATGAACTGCCGTGAGCCCGAAGGCTGAAACTGGGGCTCGCGAGATCAGGATGGTCTCACGACTAGTGCTAGTACTACAGCACTTACTTTTAAAAAATAAGTCAAATGAATACATATTTTTGTTGTATCCCGTTAACGTCTGCAGCAGAGTCACTCAAAGCGACAGGATAGCTTCAGCGGCAGGAGTGTAATCTAAATTTGCTTTAATTTAATTCTCATCCCATCTCCTTCAGTGATTCACACTAGTTCATCTCAAATTTGCAAAGGGAAATGACTGTGTTGTCCTAGGTGTCTCGCAACGCAGACGGGGTGAATCTATGAACAAAAGTGTTAAAGTAGACTTCAGAGCCACCTTTGCTTTTTTAGGGGTCTAAAATATGTTTAGAAAAAAAAACGCAGCTCTGTGACAGGAAGTCAGCTCTCATACAGGAAACACTGCTCCCAGTGTTGGCACCAAATGTCGGCCCAACAAAGAGACAGATATCTGAACAATAAAGATAAGATAGTGAAAATTACAGAAAACATTCTACGCTGTGAAGATGCATGAATGTTAAAGTCAGAGATGATCATCTGCAAAGATGAATCGATTAGTTGTCAACTATTAAATTAATCGCCAAATGAAGTAAAAAGTCTGTGATGTCAGCTTGTTAAATGTGAATATTGTTCTAGTGTCTTCTCTCCTCTGGGACAGGACACTGAAGATCTTTGAGTTGGGGACAAAACAAGACATTTGAGAACGTCATCTTGGGCTTCTTGGGAAACATTTTTCATCATTTTCTGACATTTTAGAGACCAAACAACTCATCCATTCATCCGGAAAATAATCAACAGATTAATCAGCAACAGAAAGAATCGTTAGTTGCAGCCATGCTTTCATTCAGTTCATCTGAATTCAGTCTTTGGCCCCAAGCTTGCACCCGGCACAGCACAACGCAAAGCCCAAAGTGTCTTTTCTAGTTTAAGACCGACCCAGTTGTTAGTTTCCCGTCCAGCGCCCACGTCGTTTAAATAGCAAATGCACCTGCTGGTCTTACAGGGAGGTGTGTTCAGGTGCATTCTGGGCGTGCTGGTCTTACAGGGAGGTGTGTTCAGGTGCATTCTGGGCGTGCTGGTCTTACAGGGAGGTGTGTTCAGGTGCATTCTGGGTGTGCTGGTCTTACAGGGAGGTGTGTTCAGGTGCATTCTGGGCGTGCTGGTCTTACAGGGAGGTGTGTTCAGGTGCATTCTGGGCGTGCTGGTCTTACAGGGAGGTGTGTTCAGGTGCATTCTGGGCGTGCTGGTCTTACAGGGAGGTGTGTTCAGGTGCATTCTGGGCGTGCTGGTCTTACAGGGAGGTGTGTTCAGGTGCATTCTGGGAGTATTACTATCTTGAGGCAGCGGGAAGTGATCACACCATTGACCAACAAAAACCTGGTCTAAAGTCAATAACGCAGCATTTCATTGTTATTTTAACAGAGCATTAGTAAAATGCTCCTATTGGCTCGTGCACAGCGCTCGCACACTATGCTTGTTACACACACAGGGACACACAGCAGCACACACACACACACACACACGCACACACACATGCAGAAGATTACTAATAACAATATTAGGGTGTAAATCCTCCATCATAACAGCAATGCTCCAAGGTCCAAACGCGCCTGGTTTTTAAAGGGAATGGGAGATGATCTCTGATTGGTTGATTGCATGTTACACCCAAAACACACCTCTGATTAATGAAGACATTAAGAACAACCCTTTAGGACCAGGCGCCCTAAACACAGACCCTTTTTTACAGCCGTCAAACTAGCAGAAAGTGGATTTGGACACGCCCTAAACACACCTGCACCAGGCGCTTCATGCAATGCTCTTACATCATTAAAATAGGGCCCTTACTGCGCTGCGCCTGGTACGAGATATAGGGCCCTTTGTGTCCTTTGTTCATTCAATCTGGTAAATGGAAAAACAAAGAAAGAAAGAGTTCATCTTTCTGTTTTTCCAGGATGAAGCAGTAAAGTCTCCAGCGAGTCACTACTCTTGACATCATCTTGTAGTCCGTCTCTGATTGGCCGTTCTACGAGGGGAAGCAGATGGAGCAGCACTCCAGACAGACCTCCAGGCAGTCGGACGAGCCGCAGCAGTCCTCGAGTATCCCACAATCCAACACGGCCTGACACGCCTCCTCCGTACAGGCCGCCTCCCCCGCTGCCTCCACGCAGCAGCAGCAGCCGGCCGCCGAGTCACAACAGCCGGCTCCGCCCACTCCACACACCAGACACTCCCCCAGGGCCGAACACATGGACAGCAGCTCGCAGAACAGGCAGGCCAGGAGACAGTGAACGCAACAGTCTGTGGAGATCAGAGACAATCAGAACAGACAGGTGACAGTGAACGCAACACTCTGTGGAGAACAGAGACAATCAGAACAGACAGGAGACAGTGAACGCAACACTCTGTGGAGACAGAGACAATCAGAACAGACAGGAGACAGTAAACGCAACACTCTGTGGAGACAGAGACAATCAGAACAGACAGGAGACAGTAAACGCAACACTCTGTGGAGACAGAGACAAGCAGACCCGCCAGGAGACAGTGAATGCAACAGTCTGTGGAGACAGAGACAATCGGAACAGATTGGAGACAGTGAACGCAACAGTCTGTGGAGATAGAGACAAGCAGACCCGCCAGGAGACAGTGAATGCAACAGTCTGTGGAGACAGAGACAATCAGAACAGACAGGCCAGGAGACAGTGAACGCAACACTGTGGAGATAGAGACAATCAGAACAGACACTGATAGGTGAAATAATCAAGCCTGTATGTACTTAAATGTATTTTCATATTTCATATATTCTATAATGTGTTACATTGAGACCATATATAGTAGAATCTCTCAAAGGTGAACCCTTGGTCACAGTGATGCAAAGAGGCCCATGCATGCTATGGTGGGATCTGGTTCAGATGTTTAAGTTCTGAGAATAACAAGTTAGAGGCCCTGATTAAGTAGCTGTCCAGAGTGTTATATAGTCTGAGATCCTATAGCTGAATAACAACGAATGTAATGTTAACATCTGTCCTTTGGAGGGGGCCTACAGTATACGTGAATCTATCCAGGCAGGGGACCCTTACGGTGTTAGGATGAGATCATGAAGAAGGGTTGTCCTGGTGGGCGGCCCCAGAAAGTATAACATATATGTTCAATCCTATGATCGACGAACACTTTGGGTACATGCAGCTTGTGTGTGTACACATGGTTATCTCCTTTGTTCAATATTGAATAAAGCTGCCTATGATCTGAAATCATCTGAGTCGTCATCTGTGAGCATCTCCATCATCATTTCCAGAGAGTTCCATCTCTCAGACACACCATGAGACAGTGAACGCAACAGTCTGTGGAGACAGAGACAATTGGAACAGATAGGAGACAGTGAACGCAACACTCTGTGGAGACAGAGACAATCGGAACAGATTGGAGACAGTGAACGCAACAGTCTGTGGAGACAGAGACAAGCAGAATAGACAGGCCAGGAGACATTGAACGCAACACTCTGTGGAGAACAGAGACAATCGGAATAGACAGGAGACAGTGAACGCAACACTCTGAACACAGTGATATTATTTTACTTGCACTATATGTCTTTTTTTAAATGTATACAATTGTATGTTTGGTATAGGCTATATGATGTCATTGCTTTTATGTGGAGCCCAGGAAGAGTATAGTTGCTACATTGTTAGCAGCTACTGGGGATCAGAATAAAGGAAAGGAAAGGAAAGGAAAGGAAAGGAAAGGAAAGGAAAGGAAAGGAAAGGAAAGGAAAGGAAAGGAAAGGAAAGGAAAGGAAAGGAAGCACACTAAACATACACAATAAGAAGTGGAATAACTTTATTCGCTAAAATCCCTTTGGGTGAAGGGTGAAGAGATTTTGGTACAGAGGCAGATTGAAAATGTTACAGCTAGCTATGGCTTTGGGTGCTTCCTTTCTAGTGGTGATATATAAATAAAATATATATATATATATATATATATATATATATATATATATATATATATATATATATATATATGTGTGTGTGTGAGGTGGTCCCAGAAGTCAGTCAGCCTTGCACAGAGACAATCAGATAAAGGAGACAGTCTGCAGGGACGGCTATCGCTGTGTCCAGACCAACTGATGCTGGGAGGTGTGTGTGTGTGTGTGTGTGTGTGTGTGTGTGTGTGTGTGTGTGTGTGTGTGTGTGTGTGTGTGTGTGTGTGTGTGTGTGTGTGTGTGTGTGTCAGAGATAAGCAGACCTCCATGTTGAAGTTTTCGGCAGATAAACAGAGACAGTGAGTTCAGTTTTCTGCTTTCTGTCAGACTGAAATACTGTCTGTCTCTCTATCTGTCTGTCTGTCTGTCTTTCTGTCTGTCTGTCTGTCTCTCTGTCTCTCTGTCTGTCTGTGTCTCTCTATCCGCCTATTTGTGTCTCTCTCTCTGTCTATCTCTGTGTCCGTCTGTCTCTCTGTCTGTCTCTGTGTCCGTCTGTCTCTCCATCTGTCTCTGTGTCCATCTGCCTGCCTGTCTGTCTGTCTGCCTGCCTGTCTACAGTACATGTTGTCTTGTTCCATTACAGGTATTTAAAGTCTAAAGTCATAATGTCAAACAACAGTTATTCTGCTTCCTTTCGCAGTCTCTCCACAACTCCTCTTGACGGAGAACAGCACGTTTAGTAAATGTAGTTATGATACAGTATATGAAGGCAGTGGAGGTATGTTGTAAACAATGTTTTTATTTCTTCGCCGCATGTCACGCTAGTAAATACTACACTTGGCAGCAGGTAACGTTAGCCTTCCGTTAACTAGCAGCTGGAGTAAACACGGTTAAAATGCTGACAGCTAAACGGTGTCTGTTTAGTAATCTAGCTCATTAGCGCCTCCACTGGAGTGGTGGTGGTGGTAGAGTCAATCAGGAAATGATCGAGCTATACCTAGACCGCGCGCCAGGGCTACTGAACGAGACCGAATGTAACCGTGTAACCTGCCGGCCCGCTCGAGTCTAACGTAATCAAGCGGTGTCTTGGTTCTCGGCAAGTTTGAGTTATTAACCGAGCCTTGTTTCTGGTGCATCTTAGAGGATTGTGTTTACGGCAATTCACATATTATCGATGGGGAAGTACAGTACATCACATACAAATACACGTCATGTTATTTTGGTAGTTATGTTAAGTTAAATGTTAGAGAAGTGAATGTTGCTACGTGGTAGCTAGGCTAGGCTGTCACGAGACCGCGCACCAGGCTACTGAACGAGACCGTAAGGACCGTAAACGAGGGTGTCAGTACCCGATCCGTTCCACCGGCACGATCCGTTCCGCGCATGTGCAAGATGACACGTATGCCATGACGTAGGCGCAGATGATCATGCTGCGTTCATGCCACCACCACCTCGGAATAACGGCACCGCTTCCACCTGCACGATCCGTTCTGCGCATGCGCAAGATGTTCACACGCTAGCCTACAGCTAACGTTAGTTAGCTAATAGCTAATTCAGCGGACCGCTAGGTGATTATAGCGGTCTGCCGTTAGCCTCCACCGGGAAGCTAACGTTAGTTTAGTTAACAGCTAATTCAGCTAACCGCTAGCTGAGACAGCATGTAAACTTTAAAAGACCCTCAAAATAAAACTTGAAAATAAACGTTAACATATATAACAGCTGTTAGGTCCGTTCTACTTTACTACTTGTGCTCATTTAAAATACAATCACTCAATACTTGTCTTTATTGTTATTACTGTAAAGTCTTAATTTAGCTGTAGCCGGCTTTTCCCATTATGTTTGACAACGTTATTTTAGACTGAATGGCATGAACGCAACATTATCATCTGCGCTTACGTCATGGCATACGTGTCATCTTGCACATGCGCAGGACGGATCGTGCCGGTGGAACGGATCGGGTACTGACCATAGACAGTATATAATGGACCAATAGATCCCGTTGCTCTGTATGAGACCAGTGAAGGCTATTAGAAGCACTTTTCCGGTGATCTCTTCCCTTACAGCGCAGCCTCCAACTGACAGAGACAACGTAAATGTGACGTGAGCAACGTGTCTGAAAGTTGTAAGTGTTCTGGTAGCTGTGCCAAGAGAAATCTCAGTCATTCCCAATCTTACAGAGACGGAGAGTGTAGGTATATGTAAGGAGACAACATAAGCACAGGATAATTATTGCTAACTAATATGCTAGCTAACATTCGTAATTAAACCTAAACAGCTAATGGAAGTCCAAACTGCCTGTGAGCTTCTCCTGTACTATACGGTAATTCCTCTACTGTGTGACAGTAAGTCTCGTGGTTATGACCCAATCGTTAGCCTATTTTTATAAAAGCGTCTGCTACGGAGCCATAACGTGAGATACAAGGTAATGGAGCCTTTTTTACATTGTCGTGTTTCTTTAGAATTAAACAACGGACAAATAGAGTCTTTAAACGCTTCAGATGTAAAGTTATTCGCAGTCAAGTGACGTAAAAACAAAATGGCGGTCAGTGGGATGCTAACAAGAGGTGATCTCTTTGTAGCAACAAACTGGCGCCATCGGAGGTTCGCGTTCTGAAGCAAAGCTAACCCCGTTGGCACTGACAGAGGGTAGCCTACTGCATGAGTCTATATTCAAACGGGTGTCTAGGTTCTCGGCAAGTTTGAGTTATCAACCGATAGCAGAAGCCTTTCTCGTGCATCTCAGATGATTGTGTGCATACAAATTAATAATTACATTATTGATGGATATCACATACAAATGCACGTCATGTTATCTTAGTAATTATGTTAAGTTAAATGTTTGTTACGTGATAGGTAGGCTGTCACCAGTAGACTGCGCACCAGACTACTGAACAAGACCGTAACAGTGCCTAATGCATGAGTCATGTAATCAAACGGGTGTCTAGGTTCTCGGCAAGTTTGAGTTACCAATAGCAGAAGCCTTTATGTCTCGTGCATTTTAGAATTGTGTTCATGGAAATGTATAGGCTACATTACCAAGGGGAAAGTAATATATCCCATACAAATACACGTAATGTTATCTTGGTAGTTATGTTAAGTTAAATGTTAGAAGTGAGTCTTTTCCGCTGTGTCTTGGTTCCTGGCGGGGGGAACGTGATCAGCATCAGGGGGCCTTTGTAACTACGGATATCTGAACTTAGAAAACCTTTTGATTTCACCTTCAGCAAACTCAGCATCGTCAGAGATCAAACCTGATTGGCTCACCGTCTCCAGCCACCTCCTTAATGTGGTCGGCGTCCGTCTTCACGGAGGCGTGGCTTCTAGTGGAGGAGAGACGCTTCTGATTGGTGCTGTGCCGACGCTGATGATGGTGATGATGATGATGAGGAGGAGGCAGGCTGCAGTTGTGTCTGTTGCAGGCGGACGCAGGAGGAGGAGACGCAGGAGGAGGAGGAGGAGGAGGAGGAGGAGGAGAGGTGAAGGAGGAAGATGGAGGTGTACAGACGGGAGGAGTAGACACTGATGAGTTGTCCACACCTGAGAAGTGACATCAGAGGTGACATCATATTAAAGTCATTTCCAGCCTGAACTCTTTTAAAAAAAGAGCATCAAGGTCTGGTTACTAGAGAGGGTTGAGGAATAGATTAAAGGGCAACTACTTTATTTACTTTACTACTTTTATTTATGAAAAATGTTTTTTAAATGTTATGTCATTGAGTATCTTGTCTTGTCCTGATGTGTGTTGAGGACCACAATGGAAATAAGTCTTGGACTTTCTTCTGTTTTTTATCCTCGATTGTATTTGATGTCCTTTTATCATGTCTCTCTTACAATTAAATAAATAAAAATTAAAAAAATCAGATGTGACATCAGACCGAGACTGATGTCAGATTCAGGTACAGAGAAGTGAATACCCAACCCTTCCTAAGAACCATCATGGGACCTTATTTTGGAAAGAATATGTCTGGTAGTGAACTAGGGCAGTGATCTTCAACAGGGGGTCCGGGACCCCTAGGTGGTCCTCAGAGTCAATGCAGGGGGGCCTCAAAATTATTGTTAATTTTTTAAGGTTTTTTCAAAAATTGTAAAAATCTTACCATGTCATAACAGAGTTTGACATGTTTACATAACATTCACAAAGGATGAACTGTGATCTGTGACCATGGACTGACCTGATCTAATTTTCTGTATTTTCTGTATTTTCTTTCTTTTTTTTCCTCTTCTGTCTGTTATGTTAATAAAATGTTTAAAACCAATAAAAAGATAATTGAAAAAAAAAAAAGAAATTGTAAAAGTCTTAACATGAATCCAACATATTATTAGCAAATATAAATCCCCACTGCTTACTGGTCAAGGTAGTCACTAAGGCCATCCACAGATGTGTGCCACATGCATGTTTAACATTAAAACATGATTTATAAAATCATACCAACAATTATTAATCTGAATAGCTTATGTACAAAAAAAAGGGTATGCATAAAGGATTTAGGATGCCCTACACGTTATTGTAGCTATTGTCTCTCACTGTTAACTAACGTACAGTACAGGCCAAAAGTTTGGACGCACCTTCTCATTCAATGCGTTTCCTTTTTATTTTCATGACTATTTACATTGTAGATTCTCACTGAAGGCATCAAAACTATGAATGAACACATATGGAATTATGTACTTAACAAAAAAGTGTGAAATAACTGAAAACATGTCTTATATTTTAGATTCTTTAAAGTAGCCACCCTTTGCTTTTTTTGATAACTCTGCAAACCCTTGGTGTTCTCTCAATGAGCTTCATGAGGTAGTCACCTGAAATGGTTTTACCTTCACAGGTGTGCTTTGTCAGGGTTCATTAGTGGAATTATTTCCCTTATTAATAAAAAAGCAAAGGGTGGCTACTTTAAAAGAATCTAAAATATAAGACATGTTTTCAGTTATTTCACACTTTTTTGTTAAGTACATAATTCCATATGTGTTCATTCATAGTTTTGATGCCTTCAGTGAGAATCTACAATGTAAATAGTCATGAAAATAAAAAGGAAACGCATTGAATGAGAAGGTGTGTCCAAAATTTTGGCCTGTACTGTATATATTTTAGTTTTCCAAAATAAGGTACCATGGCGGTCCACAGGAAGGGGGGCGGGGCTTCTCCTCTCTATTCAACACAGCTACCTTTCTGTTTTCGGAGTGCAGAGGCGGGCTGGAAGGGCAGGAGGCGAGAGAGGTCATTGGTGGAGGAGCTGTCCGTTACCGAGTCATCGCTGCTGTCACCGTCCACCGACCTATCAGAGAGCGGGGGCGGAGCCTCCTCTGCAGGAAGAGGGTCTGAAACATGAGAAAAAAAATGCAGCCGTCTTTGAGTCAGGTGAGCTCAGGTGAGGGTTGAGACTCTGGGACTCTGGAGTTATACAAAATAAACTGTTTACTGCTGATTTAATGGGACTACAGTCCTTGGGCTACATGTACATCGCTACAGTTTTAGTTTTTGAGCCAAAAGCGATCTGTATGTGTTTTTAGCTCCAGTAGAAGAACTAATCTCTGTTTAAATTAACACGGCCAAACAAAATATCTCATCAGCATTCTGGTTTAGGTTTAGGGGGCTCGGAAATGCCAGAGCAGGGGGAATGAGAGGTGGAAACGCCAGAGCAGGGGGAATGAGAGGGTGAAACACCAGAGCAGGGGGAATGAGAGGGGGAAACGTATTAAACCAAAACGTAGCGATGTAATTGTAACCTACACGTTGCTTCCCAGCCCTGCAGAAGAACATGAGGTCATTAAAAGTGGTCATGACATCACTAGTCTTGTTGTTTGTTTTGATGTGATAAAGATGAACTGCAGATTAAAAAAAAAAATAGAAAATAATTCTTTTCAATTCAACTTTATTTATAGCATCAAATCATAACAAGAGTTATCTCAAGACACTCTATAACACACGTGTCAAACTCATGGCCCGCGGGCCAAATCCGGCCCGTATATCAATTTATATACATTACAATAGATTTTGGCCCGTCTAGTTTTTGTAGCTTTTTCTGATGTTTTTGCCACTTTTTCCAACGTTTTTGGGGCCTTTTCTGGGGTTTTTTTCCCCAATGTTTTTGTTGCTTTTTACACCATTTTTGTCGTTTTTTTCTTTGATGGCTAAGTTACTTTTTGGGGGCTTTATGTCGACCAAACTGTGAGTGAGAAGACTATATGAGACACGCAATAATCCAGTAAAAGATCCTTGACTTTTTCGATGAAATAAAAGCATGTGAATAAACTAAACATGTCCGGCCCTTGATGTCATTCTTAGTTTCCAGTGTGGCCCTCTGGGAAATTGAGTCTGACACCCCTGCTCTATGATTTACAAAGACCCAACAGTTACAGTAATTCCCCCCCCCCAAGTTCAAAGCATCATAATCATGAATAATGAGCTCTGTGCCTTTAAAACCAGCCTGGTGACTACAGTTGCTAATGTTATCCTGTTGTAACGACAATGACGACAGCCTGGGAGGAAGTCTTCGGGGTAAACAGACCGAGCGTGAGTCCCAGAGGGGACGTCCTGAAACAGGAAGTGGTTCAGAGAGGATGTGGATCCAGATATGTCACGTGACATGCATGGCGTCAGTCACAGCGACACGGCAACGCAGACCAATGTGTTCTCACGGACGGGATCGTGTGGTATCCTATGAAAACTCATGCAGGGTTTTCCCCCGCGGCTATAAAACTTGAGTGCAGTTTTTTGGCAGCAGTTATGCAAAATGAACGTGAAATGCTGCAAAAATGTGCCAAAACAGTGGAAAAAAACACCAAAAAATGTTGAAAAAAAAGCATCTCACTAACTAAAAGACTTGGCTCTAATGACTGTAGATGGACTTCTTTAGCAAGTTTTGTCTTTAAGCTTTTTGAGAGTTATTTATTTGTTTATTATTTGCTCTATAGCTTTTCCAGAGTTTTAGACACAGATATGGTGACAATAATGCCAACCCAATTATGTCAAATTGTTTAATTTGTTTATTGAAAAACATCATATTTTCTTAAGGAAAAAGACCCCTAAACCCCTCTGCCAAATACTACAGGTCAAACATTTGGACACACCTTCTCATTCAATGCGTTTCCTTTTTATTTTCATGACTATTTACATTGTAGATTCTCACTGAAGGCATCAAAACTATGAATGAACACATATGGAATTATGTACTTAACAAAAAAGTGTGAAATAACTGAAAACATGTCTTATATTTGAGATTCTTCAAAGTAGCCACCCTTTGCTTTTTTTGATAACTCTGCAAACCCTTGGTGTTCTCTCAATGAGCTTCATGAGGTAGTCACCTGAAATGGTTTTACCTTCACAGGTGTGCTTTGTCAGGGTTCATTAGTGGAATTATTTCACTTATTAATAAAAAGCAAAGGGTGGCTACTTTAAAGAATCTAAAATATAAGACATGTTTTCAGTTATTTCACACTTTTTTGTTAAGTACATAATTCCATATGTGTTCATTCATAGTTTTGATGCCTTCAGTGAGAATCTACAATGTAAATAGTCATGAAAATAAAGAAACGCATTGAATGAGAAGGTGTGTCCAAACTTTTGGCCTGTACTGTATGTGTATGGCTGGTGTCCGTGTACGCGTTGTTTTCTCGGATGGGATCGCCCTGCTTCCCAGCATTACACGCTAGTGGGCTGGCCACCAGTTTCTCTTGACTGACCACTCACTGACGAGCAAAGAAAACAGGCTCCGCCCTCCCACAGCCGCGATGGCTGCAGCTGATTGGACGAGCGCGTCACGTGTGTCTGTCTGCTTCCGGATTTCAAAACCGATCATAATAGCAGCTTGTTCGGAATACGATCTCTTATTTTCTGAAAATAGTTCACCGAAACTTGTTTTTGAAAACATTTTAAGCGAGAGCAAAGCTGCAGAACTTTCATGCTATGAGGCCACAGTGCTAAACATCGGCCACCATGCAGCAGCTGCTGAATCGGTTATATAGACCTTAGTGGTCCTCTAATACTGTATCTGAAGTCTCTTTTATATAGGCCTTAGTGGTCCTCTAATACTGTATCTGAAGTCTCTTTTATATAGACCTTAGTGGTCCTCTAATACTGTATCTGAAGTCTCTTTTATATAGACCTTAGTGGTCCCTCTAATACTGTATCTGAAGTCTCTTTTATATAGACCTTAGTGGTCCCTCTAATACTGTATCTGAAGTCTCTTTTATATAGACCTTAGTGGTCCCCTAATACTGTATCTGAAGTCTCTTTTATATAGACCTTAGTGGTCCCCTAATACTGTATCTGAAGTCTCTTTTATATAGACCTTAGTGGTCCCCCTAATACTGTATCTGAAGTCTCTTTTATATAGACCTTAGTGGTCCCCTAATACTGTATCTGAAGTCTCTTTTATATAGACCTTAGTGGTCCCCTAATACTGTATCTGAAGTCTCTTTTATATAGACCTTAGTGGTCCCCCTAATACTGTATCTGAAGTCTCTTTTATATAGACCTTAGTGGTCCCCCTAATACTGTATCTGAAGTCTCTTTTATATAGACCTTAGTGGTCCCCTAATACTGTATCTGAAGTCTCTTTTATATAGGCCTTAGTGGTCCCCTAATACTGTATCTGAAGTCTCTTTTATATAGACCTTAGTGGTCCCCTAATACTGTATCTGAAGTCTCTTTTATATAGACCTTAGTGGTCCCCTAATACTGTATCTGAAGTCTCTTTTATATAGACCTTAGTGGTCCCCTAATACTGTATCTGAAGTCTCTTTTATATAGACCTTAGTGGTCCCCTAATACTGTATCTGAAGTCTCTTTTATATAGACCTTAGTGGTCCCCTAATACTGTATCTGAAGTCTCTTTTATATAGACCTTAGTGGTCCCCCTAATACTGTATCTGAAGTCTCTTTTATATAGGCCTTAGTGGTCCCCTAATACTGTATCTGAAGTCTCTTTTATATAGACCTTAGTGGTCCCCTAATACTGTATCTGAAGTCTCTTTTATATAGACCTTAGTGGTCCCCTAATACTGTATCTGAAGTCTCTTTTATATAGACCTTAGTGGTCCCCTAATACTGTATCTGAAGTCTCTTTTATATAGGCCTTAGTGGTCCCCTAATACTGTATCTGAAGTCTCTTTTATATCTAGTTTTATAGACCTTAGTGGTCCCCTAATACTGTATCTGAAGTCTCTTTTATATAGACCTTAGTGGTCCCCTAATACTGTATCTGAAGTCTCTTTTATATAGACCTTAGTGGTCCCCTAATACTGTATCTGAAGTCTCTTTTATATAGACCTTAGTGGTCCCCTAATACTGTATCTGAAGTCTCTTTTATATGGACCTTAGTGGTCCCCTAATACTGTATCTGAAGTCTCTTTTATATGGACCTTAGTGGTCCCCTAATACTGTATCTGAAGTCTCTTTTATATAGACCTTAGTGGTCCCCTAATACTGTATCTGAAGTCTCTTTTATATAGACCTTAGTGGTCCCCCTAATACTGTATCTGAAGTCTCTTTTATATAGACCTTAGTGGTCCCCTAATACTGTATCTGAAGTCTCTTTTATATAGACCTTAGTGGTCCCCTAATGCTGTCTCGGTGCAGAACTACAGCCACTAGAGCCAGTCCCACATTTTCATGCCATGGGACCTTTTAAAATATTATTTTATAACGATGGAGTCTAATCGCCAAAGTCTCCGCATATTTCATTACGCTTATGTACAATAAACTTTGCATATCTGCAACAAAGTCTTTCCTGATTGAATACCTACCAGTTGCGATGCTTTACTTTTCGTAGCTATATATACGAGTGTTGGGATCCGACAACCAGACTAACTTTAACTTTAGTAGCCATGAAGGTTAAGGGTTAAAAGGGTCTTTTTTATATTTTAGTTTTTATAAGAAGAAGTATGTATGTGATTATGTAATGGGTATATG
>CM046793.1:3114707-3124707 GCA_025617405.1 Perca schrenkii
ATTTTGTTTTTTATAAAAATAAATAAAACATTAAAGTCTACATGGAGACCTGGTCTGAAGGGATGGGGGTGTCTCTAGTTTTGTGGAAATCTAAAAATTAGTATTTACTCTGATGTCTGTAGTTCTGTTGACATTTTAATTCAACAGCAGAGGATCATGTGTTTGTGTGTTTGTGTGTTTGAGTCTCAGTCGGAGGAGGCTGCAGGAGCAGAGCGAGGCCCGGAGGAGGAAGAGGAGGAAGAAGGAGAGGGACAGGAAGAGGGAGGTGAAGATGAAGAGCGAGGAGGAGGAGGGTGGGGAGGAGGAAGAGAGGTTACCATGCCGACCCCCAAAGGTCCTGTCTACTGTGTCTGCAGGAAACCAGACATCAACTGTTTCATGATGTAATACATCCCATCTTTCATCTATTAATAACAGATGGCACGGACAAACACAACACATAACACTAACCTGTCTGTCCTTCTGTCTGTCTGCCTGCCTGTCTGTCTGTCTGTCTGTCTGTCTGTCTGTCTTTCTGTCTGTCTCTCTGTCTGTCCTTCTGTCTGTCTCTCCGTCTGTTTGTCTGTCTGTCTGCCCGTCTGTCAGCCTGTCTATCTCTCTATCTGCCTTTCTGTCTGTCTGTCCGCCTGTCTGTCTGTCTGCCCGTCTGTCTGTTTGTCTGTCTGAATGTCTCTCCGTCTTTTTGTCTGTCTCTCCGTCTGTCTGTCTGTCTGTCTGCCTGTCTGTCTGCCCGTCTGTCTGCCTGTCTATCTCTCTATCTATCTGTCTGTCTGTCTTTCCGCCTCTCTGTCTGTCTGCCCATCTGTCCTTCTGTCTGTCTGCTTGTCTGTCTGTCTTCCCGTCTGTCCGCCTGTCTATCTCTCTATCTGCCTTTCTGTCTGTCTGTCTGTCTGTCCGCCTGTCTGTCTGTCCGTCTGCCCGTCTGTCCTTCTGTCTGTCTGTTTGTCTGTCTGAATGTCTCTCCGTCTGTCTGTCTGTCTGTCTGCCTGTCTGTCTGCCCGTCGGTCCGCCTGTCTATCTCTCTATCTGTCTGTCTCTCTGTCTGTCTGTCAGAGGGTGCGACAGCTGCTCTGAGTGGTTTCATGGGAAGTGTGTAGGAGTTTCCGAAAAATCGGCTAAATCCATCCGAGTGTGGTACTGTCCGTCCTGCAAAGGTCAGTAATATCTAAAATAATAAAAAGACTCAGTCAGCTGATATTCTTCATATCTCTTCACGTAGCATCCCATTGACTCCCATTCATGTTGACGTTACTTTGACAGCGAATAACTTTACATCTGAAGCGTTTAAAGACTCTATTTGTCCGTTGTTTATTTCTAAAGAAACACGACAACGTATAAAAGGCTCCATTACCTTGTAGCTCACGTTATGGCTCCGTAGCAGACGCTTTTATAAAAATAGGCTAACGATTGGGTCATAACCACGAGACTTACTGTCACACAGTAGAGGAATTACCGTATAGTACAGGAGAAGCTCTCAGGCAGTTTGGACTTCCATTATCTGTTTAGGTTTAATTACTAATGTTAACTAGCATGTTAGTGATCAGTAATTAGCCTGTGTCTATGTTATCTCCTTACATATACCTACACTCTCCGTCTCTGTAAGATTGGGAATGATTGAGATTTCTCTCGGCACAGCTACCAGAAGACTTCACACTTTCAGACAGGTTGCTCACGTCACATCTACGTTGTCTCTGTCAGTTGGAGGCTGCTCAGTAAAGCAAGAGATCACCGGAAAAGTGCTTCTAATATCCTTCACTGGTCTCCGTTCAGAGACACGGGATCTGGTGCAGCGGTGTAGTCTGTGTGATACGCAGGTATACGCAGTATACCCACTAAGAAAGCTCCAGGATTTCCATATATCCACTTAAAAATGCCCACTGACATGCAACAACATACTTTCCATTATATTTTGGATATATTTTGAATTGTCATCTATGTTTTTCTTCTTCACATAGGCTAAATAAAGGCATTTCCACTGTAAATTGGTGCATAAAAGTGTATCCGAATACAGGAAATGAAGTCGTTGATACTCAAAACTTCCCTGGGGGAGGACACCCAGACCCCCCACGATGATATGGCCCCCCCTTCCCCGAATGCAGATTCTGGCCAATATACAGAACAGCATACCCACTACAATACATTAGACTGCAACACTGGTCTGGTGGTCCATTATATACTGTCTATGGTTCAGACTCAAGCCAGCAGTAAATGTGTCTCACGTACTGTGTGTGTGTGTATCACCCATCCTTTGGCCCCGTAGTCACCAAAGTAAACATTGGACCCATTTCTTACAAGCCACACATCTCCAGAACGTTCTGACTCTAAAAAAGCATTTTTCAAACGTACAAATCAGGAGAAAATTAACTTAGTTTGAGACCCGTTTCTGTCTCAGGAACAAACTCTCGCGAGATCTGGCAAGACAGAGAAGCTAACGTCAGCTAACGTTCCCTAACGCCCAAAAACTGCGTTGTTTGTGATGCTAAATATGTCTTTTAACTGTGTACATCTTTAGTAGCTCATAGATAATCTTTGGTTTGAGTCCAGCTGTTTGTTAGCTGTTAGCTGTGTGTTAGCTGTGTGTAAGCTGTGTGTTAGCTGTTAGCTGTGTGTTAGCTATGTGATAGCTATGTGTAAGCTGTGTGTTAGCTGTGTGTTTGCTGTTAGCTGTGTGTAAGCTGTGTGTTAGCTGTGTGTTAGCTGTTAGCTGTGTGTTAGCTATGTGATAGCTATGTGTAAGCTGTGTGTTAGCTGTGTGTTAGCTGTTAGCTGTGTGTTAGCTGTGTGTTAGCTGTGTGTTAGCTGTTAGCTGTGTGTAAGCTGTGTGTAAGCTGTGTGTTAGCTATGTGATAGCTATGTGTAAGCTGTGTGTTAGCTGTGTGTTAGCTGTGTGTTAGCTGTTAGCTGTGTGTAAGCTGTGTGTTAGCTGTGTGTTAGCTGTGTGTAAGCTGTGTGTTAGCTGTGTGTTAGCTGTGTGTTAGCTGTTAGTTGTGTGTAAGCTGTGTGTTAGCTGTGTGTTAACTGTGTGTAAGCTGTGTGTTAGCTGTGTGTTAGCTGTGTGTTAGCTGTGTGTAAGCTGTGTGTTAGCTGTTTAGCTGTGTGTTAGCTATGTGATAGCTATGTGATAGCTATGTGTAAGCTGTGTGTTAGCTGTGTGTTAGCTGTTAGCTGTGTGTTAGCTGTGTGTTAGCTGTGTGTTAGCTGTTAGCTGTGTGTAAGCTGTGTGTTAGCTGTGTGTTAGCTATGTGATAGCTATGTGTAAGCTGTGTGTTAGCTGTGTGTTAGCTGTGTGTTAGCTGTGTGTTAGCTGTTAGCTGTGTGTAAGCTGTGTGTTAGCTGTGTGTTAGCTGTTAGCTGTGTGTTAGCTATGTGATAGCTATGTGTAAGCTGTGTGTTAGCTGTGTGTTAGCTGTTAGCTGTGTGTAAGCTGTGTGTTAGCTGTGTGTTAGCTGTGTGTTAGCTGTGTGTTAGCTGTGTGTTAGCTGTTAGCTGTGTGTAAGCTGTGTGTAAGCTGTGTGTTAGCTATGTGATAGCTATGTGTAAGCTGTGTGTTAGCTGTGTGTTAGCTGTTAGCTGTGTGTTAGCTGTGTGTTAGCTGTGTGTTAGCTGTGTGTTAGCTGTGTGTTGTGTTTTCTGCAGACAAAAACTCGTCTCTGGAGATTAAATACCGTCCAAAGAAGAACAAGGAGAAGGAAGAGAAAGAGTCAGAGCCGGAGATGGAGGACAAACCCGATGGAGACGGAAGCTCCACCCCCCAGGCCAAGATGGACAGGAGGCGGGGCTCACAGGTAACCTGGCAACTAGACTGACAGGAGGCGGGGCTCACAAGTAACCTGGCAACTAGACTGACAGGAGGCGGGGCTCACAGGTAACCTGACAACTAGACTGACAGGAGGCGGGGCTCACAGGTAACCTGGCAACTCACAGGTCCTTGCAGTCCTTCCAGAAAACACACAGTTTGAGTTTTTTGTGATTGTTGCGGGGCAAAAATCCTTGATTATGCGGCACGTTTTCTTAAAAAATTTGATGGAATATGTTCTATATGATATTTATGCAATTTTAATGCGATGAAATTGCGGGAACTTGCAAAAACTGCAGTTTGATGAAAAAGAGAAAAAAATGTGATCCCCCCGAAGTTAACGCAACATTTTTCAACTTTCTGCTAAGATATATTACGGGACTTTTTCCAACGAAAATGCGGGGGTTATGACATCATGCAAGCCCCGCATATTTTGCGCGGAAATCGGCAATTTATGCGGCGAAAGGGCGGCGGATTTGAAAAAATGCGATCGCATAGTCACGTTTTTCTGGAGGGACTGATATTGGATAGGATAAAACAACACATTCTTTATGAATTTCACTTGTTTTTATTTTTAAACAATGGCATTTTTCCCTAATATGCCGCACTTTCGCCGCATAAATAACCGATTTCCGCGCAAAATGTGCGGCGCTTGCATGATTTCATAATCCCCTGCATTTTCGTTGCAAAAAAGTCCCATAATATATCTTAGCAGAAAGATGAGAGCAGCTATTTTCCCCTGTTGCCATGGGAACGTTATGAAATGATGTAATTACGTGACGTGAACATCATCAAAAAGCAGGATGTTGTGTTGGGGGGGGAAATCACTGTTTTTTCTCTTTTTCATCAAACTGCAGTTTTTGCAAGTTCCCACAATTTCATCGCATAAAACTGCATAAATATCATATAGCATATTCCATCACATTTTTTAAGAAAACGTGCCGCATAATCAAGAATTTTTGCCCCGCATCAATCACAAAAAAACTCTATGGCTATGTAATATGAACAATGTATGTATGTATATAAACACGTACAGATACTGTATGTGCAATGTAGTAGCAGTGACATTATACTAGTAGTAAGAATAATATAGATATATGCAGTTTATAATATATTATAAGAAAAATAGAATAAATATGGATATTCAGTATGAACCATATAGACAGATATGTACAGTATGTACAGTAGGGGTGGGAATCCCCAGAGGCCTCACGATACGATATCATTACGATACTCATGTCACGATACAATATTATTGCGATTTTAAAGATATTGCAACATTCTACAATATATTGCAACTTATTACCTTTTTTCCCCAACTTCAAATTTTTCCCAATTTCAAATGATGTCCCCAAAAGAAAACTTTGTCAACATCTGTTTTATCTAAAAAGATAAATTTCTCTGTTTGTCCATCTCATTTCAATTTTATTGCTGCAAAATGTGATTGTCAAGCAGACAAACTGACCAACACATATAATAAAAGATCCATACTTGGCGTCTGTGTATCGATACAGTTTTGCCACGGAAAATATTGCCCTACTATACTGTATCGATTTTTTCCCCCACCCCTAACGTACAGATATGTACAGTGTGGTAACATTATAAGAGTATAGAATAAGTGTAGGTGCAGGATGAATAGTACAAAGAGCACTAGAATATAGCTATGTATTAGGGCTGTGCTCGATTGAAGAACTTCTTAGTCGACTAACACTCCTTCAATTGTACCGATTAATCGATTAGTTGATTTAATCGACAAATCTTTAAATCTGAGTTTCTCCTCAAAGAGTCGTGCTAAAAGCTCCACTTTAATTCTTGTGTTTACCAGAGATGTGCTCGTCCGTTTCTTGGAAATAAGTCATTCAGCATGAAAACAGCATCAGACATGACTAATGGACTAAAGAGATCTAAGTTGACCGAGACCAAAACTAACGATTAGTCGACTAATCGACTAAGAGGGAGCAGCCCTACATGTGTATAAGTGTAGTAATAATATGTTTCTACTTCTAAACTGGCCTCAACATTTCAACAAAGTTCACAGTTGCCGTACAAGCAGCAAGCTCACATATACTGTCGGCACCGATTAATCGGCACCGATAGTTGATTGGTGGAAATATCGTTATCGGCAAAAATCCATACCGATAGTTTTTCCTGGTTGCGTCTGTTGCTGGAGCGGCTGAGAAGTGCGCGCTGTCATTCATTACACGGTACACAGAGCTGAGAAGGGTCTGCTGGCCTCTAGAGGCTCTTTCTAGCCTTTACATCATGCATTACAATAGCTCCTCTAGAGGCTCTTTCTAGCCTTTACATCATGCATTACAATAGCTCCTCTAGAGGCTCTTTCTAGCCTTTACATCATGCATTACAACAGCTCCTCTAGAGGCTCTTTCTAGCCTTTACATCATGCATTACAACAGCTCCTCTAGAGGCTCTTTCTAGCCTTTACATCATGCATTACAACAGCTCCTCTAGAGGGTCTTTCTAGCCTTTACATCATGCATTACAACAGCTCCTCTAGAGGCTCTTTCTAGCCTTTACATCATGCATTACAATAGCTCCTCTAGAGGGTCTTTCTAGCCTTTACATCATGCATTACAACAGCTCCTCTAGAGGCTCTTTCTAGCCTTTACATCATGCATTACAACAGCTCCTCTAGAGGGCTCTTTCTAGCCTCTACATCATGCATTACAATAGCTCCTCTAGAGGGCTCTTTCTAGCCTTTACATCATGCATTACAACAGCTCCTCTAGAGGGTCTTTCTAGCCTTTACATCATGCATTACAACAGCTCCTCTAGAGGGTCTTTCTAGCCTTTACATCATGCATTACAATAGCTCCTCTAGAGGGCTCTTTCTAGCCTTTACATCATGCATTACAATAGCTCCTCTAGAGGGTCTTTCTAGCCTTTACATCATGCATTACAATAGCTCCTCTAGAGGGTCTTTCTAGCCTTTACATCATGCATTACAATAGCTCCTCTAGAGGGTCTTTCTAGCCTTTACATCATGCATTACAATAGCTCCTCTAGAGGGCTCTTTCTAGCCTTTACATCATGCATTACAACAGCTCCTCTAGAGGGTCTTTCTAGCCTTTACATCATGCATTACAATAGCTCCTCTAGAGGGTCTTTCTAGCCTTTACATCATGCATTACAATAGCTCCTCTAGAGGGTCTTTCTAGCCTTTACATCATGCATTACAATAGCTCCTCTAGAGGGTCTTTCTAGCCTTTACATCATGCATTACAATAGCTCCTCTAGAGGGTCTTTCTAGCCTTTACATCATGCATTACAACAGCTCCTCTAGAGGGTCTTTCTAGCCTTTACATCATGCATTACAACAGCTCCTCTAGAGGGTCTTTCTAGCCTTTACATCATGCATTACAATAGCTCCTCTAGAGGGTCTTTCTAGCCTTTACATCATGCATTACAATAGCTCCTCTAGAGGGTCTTTCTAGCCTTTACATCATGCATTACAATAGCTCCTCTAGAGGGCTCTTTCTAGCCTTTACATCATGCATTACAACAGCTCCTCTAGAGGGTCTTTCTAGCCTTTACATCATGCATTACAATAGCTCCTCTAGAGGGTCTTTCTAGCCTTTACATCATGCATTACAACAGCTCCTCTAGAGGGTCTTTCTAGCCTTTACATCATGCATTACAATAGCTCCTCTAGAGGGTCTTTCTAGCCTTTACATCATGCATTACAACAGCTCCTCTAGAGGGTCTTTCTAGCCTTTACATCATGCATTACAATAGCTCCTCTAGAGGGTCTTTCTAGCCTTTACATCATGCATTACAATAGCTCCTCTAGAGGGTCTTTCTAGCCTTTACATCATGCATTACAACAGCTCCTCTAGAGGGTCTTTCTAGCCTTTACATCATGCATTACAATAGCTCCTCTAGAGGGTCTTTCTAGCCTTTACATCATGCATTACAATAGCTCCTCTAGAGGGTCTTTCTAGCCTTTACATCATGCATTACAATAGCTCCTCTAGAGGGTCTTTCTAGCCTTTACATCATGCATTACAATAGCTCCTCTAGAGGGTCTTTCTAGCCTTTACATCATGCATTACAACAGCTCCTCTAGAGGGTCTTTCTAGCCTTTACATCATGCATTACAATAGCTCCTCTAGAGGGTCTTTCTAGCCTTTACATCATGCATTACAATAGCTCCTCTAGAGGGTCTTTCTAGCCTTTACATCATGCATTACAACAGCTCCTCTAGAGGGTCTTTCTAGCCTTTACATCATGCATTACAATAGCTCCTCTAGAGGGTCTTTTGTAGCCTTTACATCATGCATTACAATAGCTCCTCTAGAGGGTCTTTCTAGCCTTTACATCATGCATTACAATAGCTCCTCTAGAGGGTCTTTCTAGCCTTTACATCATGCATTACAATAGCTCCTCTAGAGGGTCTTTCTAGCCTTTACATCATGCATTACAATAGCTCCTCTAGAGGGTCTTTCTAGCCTTTACATCATGCATTACAATAGCTCCTCTAGAGGGTCTTTCTAGCCTTTACATCATGCATTACAACAGCTCCTCTAGAGGGTCTTTCTAGCCTTTACATCATGCATTACAATAGCTCCTCTAGAGGGCTCTTTCTAGCCTTTACATCATGCATTACAATAGCTCCTCTAGAGGGTCTTTCTAGCCTTTACATCATGCATTACAATAGCTCCTCTAGAGGGTCTTTCTAGCCTTTACATCATGCATTACAATAGCTCCTCTAGAGGGTCTTTCTAGCCTTTACATCATGCATTACAATAGCTCCTCTAGAGGGCTCTTTCTAGCCTTTACATCATGCATTACAATAGCTCCTCTAGAGGGCTCTTTCTAGCCTTTACATCATGCATTACAACAGCTCCTCTAGAGGGTCTTTCTAGCCTTTACATCATGCATTACAACAGCTCCTCTAGAGGGTCTTTCTAGCCTTTACATCATGCATTACAATAGCTCCTCTAGAGGGTCTTTCTAGCCTTTACATCATGCATTACAATAGCTCCTCTAGAGGCTCTTTCTAGCCTTTACATCATGCATTACAATAGCTCCTCTAGAGGCTCTTTCTAGCCTTTACATCATGCATTACAACAGCTCCTCTAGAGGGCTCTTTTCTAGCCTTTACATCATGCATTACAACAGCTCCTCTAGAGGCTCTTTCTAGCCTTTACATCATGCATTACAATAGCTCCTCTAGAGGCTCTTTCTAGCCTTTACAGCTGATCTTCTATCCAGACTGGAACTTGGGCCTTTTTTCGGGGTTGTTGAGCATTAAATCCAAACTGTTACATCCAAGATTTATCCACCTGATGTCCATAATTCATCACGTTTTCGGTCATTTCTGCCGCTAACTCCGTGCTACCCATAGACAGTAGGTGCTACCGACAAGGGAATCTCCCATGATGCCTTTGTTTATGTTTTCAACCAATGGGAAGGTATATAAGGTATATAACGAGTATATAGTGGGAAAGATAGATCCCTCCAGGTCAGAGATCCTCTGTTACCGCTCTAAACCGACAGTTTAACTGTTTTTATTTGTTATTTATTACTTTTTATTGACTTCAATATTTATATTTATTTCATTTAGCATGTTTTCATGGTTCAATACAGTTTTTTAAATTTTTATAATAAGGTTCAGCACTGTTTTACTTGGAGTGTCATGTTTGTTTTTATCCAGTATCAATTCTAAATACTATCGGTCGATTAATCGGTTATCGGCAAATACGGCCCAACCTTGCCCATCGGTATCGGTAAAATCCACTATTGGTCGACCTCTAATACACACTATTTATTTATATTAGGACAATACACATTAATCAACATTTCTGTAAATGCGCCAGTGTTAGCCAGTCAGCTAAATTTAAACTGTAGTACTATGCAAATACAGTACAGGCCAAAAGTTTGGACACACCTTCTCATTCAATGCGTTTCCTTTTTATTTTCATGACTATTTACATTGTAGATTCTCACTGAAGGCATCAAAACTATGAATGAACACATATGGAATTATGTACTTAACAAAAAAGTGTGAAATAACTGAAAACATGTCTTATATTTTAGATTCTTCAAAGTAGCCACCCTTTGCTTTTCTTGATAACTCTGCAAACCCTTGGTGTTCTCTCAATGAGCTTCATGAGGTAGTCACCTGAAATGGTTTTACCTTCACAGGTGTGCTTTGTCAGGGTTCATTAGTGGAATTATTTCCCT
>CM046793.1:3129707-3134707 GCA_025617405.1 Perca schrenkii
GTCCTGATTATTTACATGGAGTCTGGTGGAAATATGCTGGCTCTATACATGCTAAAAGTCCTGATTATTTACATGGAGTCTGGTGGAGATATGCTGGCTCTATACACGCTAAAAGTCCTGATTATTTACATGGAGTCTGGTGGAAATATGCTGGCTCTATACACGCTAAAAGTCCTGATTATTTACATGGAGTCCGGTGGAAATATGCTGGCTCTATACATGCTAAAAGTCCTGATTATTTACATGGAGTCTGGTGGAAATATGCTGGCTCTACTGTCCGACAAATTTCCCCTTTTAAACTAGCCAGCTGATGATGTCACTATGTCCCCCGATGAGATGATGTCACTAACACACCTGTCCCTGTCCTGTTCTGGTGCAGAAGTCTGTCTCTGCGCCGAGAGAGGAAGTGAAGCCGGAAGCGAAGCCCCGGCGCCACAAAGCCAAGCAGCGCCACAGGGAGCGCGTGCGGCACAGCGAGCGTGGAGGCGAGGGCGGGGCTAAGGAGGTGGGGGGGGGGGCCATGCGGCAGTGTCTGGGACCAGGATGTGTCCAACCGGCCAGGACCAACTCCAAGTACTGTTCAGACGACTGCGGCATGAAGCTCGCCACCAAGTGGGTCCCACGTTCCCCTTTCTGTGAACATCATCATCTTCACTGAGTTGTCTGCAAAATATACTGATGTCTGTCTGTCTGTCTGTCTGTCTGTCTGTCTGTCTGTCTGTCTGACTGTTTGACTGACTGTCTATCTATCTATCTATCTCTCTATCTATCTATCTATCTGTCTGTCTGACCGTCTATCTATCTATCTATCTATCTATCTATCTGTCTGTCTGTCTGACTGTCTATCTATCTGTCTGTCTGTCTGTCTGTCTGTCTGTCTCTCTGTATCTCTGTCTCTCTCTCCCTTTCTCCCTTGTCTCTCTGTAATTCTTCCTGTCTCTCTCCCTTTCTCCCTGTCTCACTTTCTCCCTGCCTCTCTCCCTTTCTCCCTGTCTCTCTGTAATTCTTCCTGTCTCTCTCCCTGTCCTCCCTTTCTCCCTGTCTCTCTCCCTTTCTCCCTGTCTCCCTTTCTCCCTGTCTCTTTCCCTTTCTCCCTGTCTCACTTTCTCCCTGTCTCTCTCCCTTTCTCCCTGTCTCTCTCCCTGTCCTCTTTTTCTCCCTGTCTCCCTGTCTCCCTTTCTCCCTGTCTCTCTCCCTTTCTCCCTGTCTCCCTTTCTCCCTGTCTCTTTCCCTTTCTCCCTGTCTCACTTTCTCCCTGTCTCTCTCCCTTTCTCCCTGTCTCTCTGTAATTCTTCCTGTCTCTCTCTTTCTACTCTCTCTCCTCGTCTCTCTCTCCTTTCTCTCTCCCTTTCTCCCTGTCTCTCTCTCTTTCTCCCTGCCTCTCTCCCTTTCTCCCTGTCTCTCTCCTATCTCTCCCTTTCTCCCTGTCTCTCTCCCTTTCTCCCTGTCTCTCTCCCTCTCTCTCTCCTCTCTCTCTCCCTGTCTCTCTCTTTCTCCCTACTCTCTCTTTCTCCCTGTCTCTCTCTCTTTCTCTCTCTCTCTTTCTCCCTGCCTCTCTCTCTTTCTCTCCCTGTCTCTCTCCCTCTCTCTTTCTCCCTGCTCTCTCTCCCTTTCTCCCTGTCTCTCTCCCTTTCTCCCTGTCTCTCTCCCTTTCTCCCTGCCTCTCTCTCTTTCTCCCTGTCTCTCTCTCTTTCTCCCTACCTCTCTCTCTTTCTCCCTGCCTCTCTCTCTTTCTCCCTGTCTCTCTCTCTTTCTCCCTCTCTCTCTCTCTCTCTCTTCTCCCTGCCTCTCTCTCTTTCTCCCTCCCTGCTCTCTCTTTCTCCCTCTCTCTCTCCCTCTGTCTCACTTTCTCCCTGTCTCTCTCCCTTTCTCCCTGTCTCTCTCCCTGTCTCCCTCTCTCCCTTTCCCCCTGCCTCTCTCCCTTTCTCCCTGTCTCTCCCTTTCTCCCTGTCTCTCCCTTTCTCCCTGTCTCTCCCTTTCTCCCTGTCTCTCTCTCTCTCCCTGCCTCTCTCACTTTCTCCCTGTCTCTCTGTAATTCTTCCCGTCTCCCTCCCTTTCTCCCTGTCTCTCTCCCTTTCTCCCTGTCTCCCTTTCTCCCTTTCTCCCTGTCTCCCTGTCTGCCTGTCTGTCCATCAGTCGTATCTATGAGATCCTGCCTCAGAGGATCCAGCAGTGGCAGCAGAGCCCGTGCGTTGCCGAGGAGATGGGGCGGAGACAGCTGGAGCGAATCAGGAAGGAGCAGCAGGCGGCGAGGCTCCGCCTCACGCTGATGGAGAAACGCTTCCACGAGCTGGAAGGCATCATCGCCAACGCCAAACAGCAGCAGGTCCAACACCACGAGGAGGTGAGACCATAGACAGTATATATATAAACTGGACCACCAGATCTCGTGTCTCTGGTCTGAGACCAGTGAAGGATATCAGAAGTCTCTTTCCCGGTGCTGGCTGAGCGTTACTGAGCAGCCTCCAACTGAGCTTGAAGACGTAGATGTGACGTGAGCAACCTGTCTGAAAGTGTGAAGTCTTCTGGTAGCTGTGCCGAGAGAAATCTCAATCATTCCCAATCTTACAGAGACGGAGAGTGTAGGTATATGTAAGGAGATAACATAGACACAGGCTAATTACTGATCACTAACATGCTAGTTAACATTAGTAATTAAACCTAAACAGCTAATGGAAGTCCGAACTGCCTGCGAGCTTCTCCTGTACTATACGGTAATTCCTCTACTGTGTGACAGTAAGTCTCGTGGTTATGACCCAATCGTTAGCTTATTTTTATAAAAGCGTCTGCTACGGGGCCATAACGTGAGCTACAAGGTAATGGAGCCTTTTATACATTGTCGTGTTTCTTTAGAAATAAACAACGGACAAATAGAGTCTTTAAACGCTTCAGATGTAAAGTTATTTGCTGTCAAAGTGACGTCAAAATGAATGGGAGTCAATGGGATGCTAACGGGAGGTGATGGCTTGTTAGCATCAAAATGGCGCCATCGGAGGTTTGAGTTCTGAAGCGAAGCTTACCCCCCCCTTGGGTGAGAAGGTCTGAGAAGTGAAACCGATGCTGAAGCTCCTTAAAGCTGCATTCTCTCTAACTTCCAGCAGGGGGGAGACTCCTTAAAGCTGCATTCTCTCTAACTTCCAGCAGGGGGGAGACTCCACCGGCTGTTTCTATAGAAGTCTGTGAGAAAATGAGCCTACTTCTCTCTTGATTTATTACCTCAGTAAATATTTTCATAATGAGTTTATGGTCTCAGTCTCTAGTTCCAAGTCTTCTTCAACACAGCATGATGTTCATTTAGTAAACGATGCTCCCATTTATTTTAAAACCGACGATAAAGCAGGGGACGCTTTAGGACCTGTCAGTCAGGACAGAGGCTTAGCGATGCTAACCATGTTAACACTGGGGACATTAAAATAGATGTTGCATCTGTAAGCGGTCTAACAAAGTGCTGCCGCGAGGGACTGACCACTGAGAGATGTATAAACACACCGTGACTAGCACTGTAGTTACCAAATGTAAAGAGACTTTGTGAGTCAAAATAAGTGCGTTAGTGCGGCACTGGTTGTATTTTACATGTGGAGGAATAAATCATTGGAATATAATCTCTCTCTCTGTCTGTCTCTCTCTCCATCTGTCTGTCTGTCTCTCCCTCTCTCCATCTGTCTGTCTCTCTCTCTCTCCATCTGTCTCTTCATCTGTCTGTCTCTCTCTCTTTCTCTCTCTGTCTGTCTGTCTCTCTCTCCATCTGTCTGTCTGTTTCTCCTTCTCTCCATCTGTCTGTCTGTCTCTCTCTCTCTCCATCTGTCTGTCTGTCTCTCCATCTGTCTGTCTCTCTCTCTCTCCCATCTGTCTCTCTCCCTCTCTCCATCTGTCTGTCTTTCTCTCTCTCTCTCTCTCTCCATCTGTCTCTCTCCCTCTCTCCATCTGTCTCTCTCTCTCTCCCATCTGTCTCTCTCCCTCTCTCCATCTGTCTCTCTCCCTATCTCCATCTGTCTCTCTCCCTCTCTCCATCTGTCTGTCTCTCTCTCTCTCCATCTGTCTCTTCATCTGTCTGTCTCTCTTTCTCTCTCTGTCTGTCTGTCTCTCTCTCCATCTGTCTGTCTGTCTCTCCCTCTCTCCATCTGTCTGTCTGTCTGTCTCTCTCTCTCTCCATCTGTCTGTCTGTCTCTCCATCTGTCTGTCTCTCTCTCTCTCCCATCTGTCTCTCTCCCTCTCTCCATCTGTCTGTCTTTCTCTCTCTCTCTCTCTCTCTCCATCTGTCTCTCTCCCTCTCTCCATCTGTCTCTCTCTCTCTCCCATCTGTCTCTCTCCCTCTCTCCATCTGTCTGTCTCTCTCCCTCTCTCACATCTGTCTCTCTCCCTATCTCCATCTGTCTCTCTCCCTCTCTCCATCTGTCTGTCTCTCTCTCTCTCTCCCATCTGTCTGTCTCTCTCTCTCCATCTGTCTGTCTCTCCCTCTCTCCATCTGTCTGTCTCTCCATCTGTCTGTCTGTCTCTCCCTCTCTCCATCTGTCTGTCTCTCCATCTATCTGTCTGTCTCTCCCTCCAGGTGACAGAAGGTGACGGTGAGGACACAGACCTTCAGATCTTCTGTGTGTCCTGCAGTCATCCTGTGAACCCCAAGGTGGCGCTGAGACACATGGAGAGATGCTACGCTAAGGTCAGTGGTCCTCCCTCCAGAAAAACGCGATTATGCGATCACATAATTCAACGCATAATCAGCCAAAGTCTGCATATTTATATAATATGTCGCACTTTCGCTGCATAAATTGCAGATTTCCGCGCAAAATATGCGGGGCTTGCATGATGTCATAATCCCCGCATTTTCGTTGCAAATAAAGTCCCGTAATACACAGTACAGGCCAAAAGTTTGGACACACCTTCTCATTCATTGTGTTTCCTTTTTATTTTCATGACTATTTACATTGTAGATTCTCACTGAAGGCATCAAAACTATGAATGAACACATATGGAATTATGTACTTAACAAAAAAGTGTGA
>CM046793.1:3144707-3154707 GCA_025617405.1 Perca schrenkii
AACGCACCAAAAACACTTCGGAAAAAAAACCAAAAATGTTGAAAAAAAAACCATTGGAAAACGCGAGAAAAAATGGCAAAAATGTTGAAAAAAAAACATTGGAAAACGCAACACAAAAACATTGGAAAAAAGTGACACAAACATAGAAAAAAACATTGGAAAACACACCAAAAAAACATCGGAAAAAACCTTAGAAAACGCGCAAAAAACATTTTGGGAAAAAGTGACAAAAACAGAAAAAAACATTGGAAAGTGCTCCAAAAAAACTTCGGAAAAAAGTGACAAAAACATAGAAAAAACCATTGGAAAACGCGCCAAAAAATCGTGAGAAAAAATTGCAAAAATGTTGAAAAAAAACATTGGAAAACGCAACAAAAAAACATTGGAAAAAAGTGACACAAACATAGAAAAAAACATTGGAAAACACACCAAAAAAACATCTGAACAAATATTGAAAAAAAAAACATTGAAAAAAAAAATGGCAAAAACATTGAAAGAAAAAGTCGGGGTGCCGACTTTTATAAATATAATCAGAATCTGTTGTTTTGCTTGATTTGCTAAATTCCATGATGTTTTTTTGTGCTGAATGTGTTTATGGTAATACTGTATATTAGTATAGTAGACACAAGGTGTCAAACTCGAGGCCCACGGGCCAAATCCGGCCCCTCGAAGATTTTGGTCCAACCCGCTAAAATCAATTTAGGTTCCTGAAACATTTGGGCTCGCCTAGTTTTTGTTGCTTTTTCACTTTTGCTTACGTTTTTGGGTATTTTTTTGTTGCGTTTTCTTTTTAGACGTTTTTTTGTGTGCTTGTTTCGACGTATTTTGACCACTTTTCCGACTTTTTTTTTTTTTTCTGTTTTTGACATTTCTTTTGGACCTTTTTTTGGACCTTTTTGCGGCCTTTTCAGCGTTTTGTCAATGATGGCTAAGGACGTACTTTCCTAACTTTTTCGGGGCTTTATGTGGACCAAACTGTAAGAGAGAAGACTAATATAAGACATGCAAAGATGTGTTACTTTTGTCTTAAATCAAAGCATGTTAATAAAACTACATATCTGGCCCTGGATGACAATAATAACGTTTTCTTATATAAATCTATATCTCTTCTGTATTTCTTCATATGGTTGTGTATTTAGTTAATATTGAACACTTGTGTAAATGATACGCACACGACAAGCAGCTAAAACTTACCTATGTTCTTATATTATCTCATTTTATATCCCAGTGTTATCGCTACAGCTGGTTTTATATCTGGTATTGTTCCATCATGTTGTTTTTTCTACTTGTTGTTCATGTTGTATTCAAAGTGATGTTTCATTAAAAAACTGACGATGTTTTATCATTCATGCGGATTGTTTTTTTTTAATTAAACAGGTTTTCTGTTTCACTTTTGCTAGTTTGACAGCTGTAAAAAGGGTCTGTGTTTAGGGCGCCTGGTCCTAAAGGGTTGTTCTTAGTGTCTTCATTAATCAGAGGTGTGTTTTGGGCGTAACATGCAATCAACCAATCAGAGATCATCTCCCATTCATCAACCAATCAGAGATAATCTCCCATTCATCAACCAATCAGAGATAATCTCCCATTCCCTTTAAAAGCCAGGCGCGTTTGGACCTTGGAGCATTGCTGTTATGATGGAGGATTTACACCCTAATATTTTTATTTGTAATCTCCTGCATGTGTGTGTGTGTGTGTGTGTGTGTGTGTGTGTGTGTGTGTGTGTGTGTGTGTGTGTGTGTGTGTGTGTGTGTGCTGCTGTGTGTCCCTGTGTGTGTAACAAGCATAGTGTGAATGCTGTGCACGAGCCTAGGAGCATTTTACTAATGCTCTGTAAAATGCTGCATTTTTGACTTTAGACCAGGTTTTTGTTGGTCAATGGTGTGATCACTTTCCGCTGCCTCAAGATAGCAATACTCCCAGAATGCACCTGAACACACCTCCCTGTAAGACCAGCACGCCCAGAATGCACCTGAACACACCTCCCTGTAAGACCATCACGCCCAGAATGCACCTGAACACACCTCCCTGTAAGACCAGCACGCCCAGAATGCACCTGAACACACCTCCCTGTAAGACCAGCACGCCCAGAATGCACCTGAACACACCTCCCTGTAAGACCAGCACGCCCAGAATGCACCTGAACACACCTCCCTGTAAGACCAGCACGCCCAGAATGCACCTGAACACACCTCCCTGTAACACCAGCACGCCCAGAACGCACCTGAACACACCTCCCTGTAAGACCAGCACGCCCAGAATGCACCTGAACACACCTCCCTGTAAGACCAGCACGCCCAGAACGCACCTGAACACACCTCCCTGTAAGACCAGCACGCCCAGAATGCACCTGAACACACCTCCCTGTAAGACCAGCAGGTGCATTTGCTATTTAAACGATGTGGGCGCTGGACGGGAAACTGACAACTGGGTCGGTCTTAAACTAGCAAAGACACTTGTGTCGGGCTTTGCGCTGCACCGGGTGCAGGATAGGGACCTAAATGTTTAATGTCGGAGGAACAAACTTCTCTGAATTACTTTGAAATTAAGTGTTTTGAAGATGAGCTGCTCATATTTGAGATAAATCTCCATTCATGGATTGTTAAATATGAAAAAAGTGACAAAAAAATCTGAAAAAGTGATTAGTTAGATGAGTGAGTGAGTGTGTGTGTGTATGTGTGTGTCTGTGTGTGTGTGTGTGTGTGTGTGTGTGTGTGTGTGTGTGTGTGTATGTATGTGTGTGTGACTATCATATTCATACATTTTATATAATTTAATTATGACATTGAAAGGTTTCTTTTAGGACTATAGAAGATACATTTATTTTTGCATTTAATATTGCTGTTATTCCAAAATTTAGCCTTTATTTTGGTTAAAGAAAAAATTTAAATAACAAGGAAGATTTAAATATAGTTTTGTTTCTGGAAAGTAAGAAAACAAATCTAATATAAAAAATAAAGAAATTATATAAATTGTAAATGATATAAATTAAGAGCCAGTAGTGTGTTTATTCTGTGATACAAGTATAAGTATTGCATCGAAAAAGTAAGTTTTAATTACTTTATATACTGCTAGTTCGTTTAATGTATAATGAGATATCATCATTTGTTATATTTGGTTTTAATAATAAGTCTTTATAATTTAAAGAACTGAAGCTGTCAGATAAATGAAGAGCAGTTAAAAGTACAATATCGGCTTTTAGATTATTAATTATTAAATATAATTTGAATTAAATCCTTAAAACTCTACAGTGTGTTCAGTCTGACACATCTGAAATGAAGAAAATAAACTTTTTTTAGATTCAATATCGCGTCATCGTGTAAGCGCCGACGCTGTGCGTGTTGACGTCACATTGTGCGCCAGTTCGGTTGGCGGCGTCCGGAGAAAAACACAACAAGAAGCGAAACGAAGAGCTATTGTGAGTGTTTTTTCAATGTTTTATGTTCACAATATCAATTATTATTACATGACAGAGAGCCTAACGGGCTAGCTAACACTGTCAGAGACTGTTTGTTGTTGTTCAGACCGCAGGAGTGGGAGAAATATGTAACGTTAGATCCTTTAACGTTACTGTAGTAAAAGTCCAACCGTCGGCAACGTTAACGTTAAAGGGTAACTGCCGTTTTTTCTCAACCTGGACCCCTATTTTCCAATGTTTTTGTGTCTAAGTGACTGATGGGAACAACAGTCTTCGACATTGGTCCAGTATTAAGAGAGATCTCTGCAGTCGGCAGCAGAGAAACAAGCTACAATATAAGTTAATATGGCAATTGTCCAGCTTGTGTTTGCCTTCACTAAAGTGCTCGTTTTTGCCACTGACAGACTCGGATTATTATTCTAAGTGTCTGACAACATTATGGAAAGGATTTCCAAGGAGGTCGACCTTTCTGTTAAAGAGTAAGATCCTTTTTTAAAACATAAAAACATTCGCGAAATTTCGTTCGCTAACCCCACCAGACTCCATGTAAATAATCAGTAATTTAAGCATCGTAAAATACACTTCATTCAAAGTCGATAGAAAGAAAATAAAACTATGAAAAGCCGTTTTGGGTCGTCTTTCCACTTTTCCAACTATCACAACTCTAGTTTTGTTTGAAATAAACACATAGTTTACTGATTTACATGTTAAAATATGTTGGCTCTATACACGCTAAAAGTATTGTTTTTTTAAGTGGAGTCTTGTGGGTTTAGCGCTATCAACCTCAGAGCTGTTTCTGGTTAAACAGAAAGGTCTCAAAGAGGTTTTAAAGGTCTATCTCTGTAGGAATCCTTTCTATAATGTTGTCAGACACTTAGAATAATAATCTGAGTCTGTCAGCTGCAAAAAAATCACTTTTAGTGGACCAAATTCATTCCAAAATCAGTCACTTGCACACAAAAACATTGGGAAATAGGTTCCAAACCGAAATTACCCTTTTAAGACCGCACTGTGAAAATAGTCCTCTACTTACTGAAGTAAAAGTGAAGCACTACTTGTCTGGATGTTTAGGATGCGTCTGAAGTATTAGGTTAGTGGGTTAGGTTAGTGTGTTTAAGGTGGTAGTCATGGTGATATTTGGTAGAGCTTGGGCGATATGGAAAAATCAAATTATAACGATATTTTTGACCAAATACCTCAAAGTTGTTGATTTTCTATTATCGAAGCAAAGGGAATATATATCGTATCGTGATAAAACTTGTGATGTATACCTAGTCCTGGGCAATATGGAAAACATCAAATATCACGATATTTTGGACCAAATACATCAATGTACTGTAGATATTGCGGCGATATTGTCGGGTTGACTATTGGTGCTTTCACAACACAATGAGATATAATAATAATAAGAAGAAATAATCAGCTGATTATTAATGATGGAAACAATTGTTAGTTGCAGACCTGAGCTGAGCTCGTTGTTGTTCAGGATCAGGATCAGAGATGCAGTCTGGACCAGATCCTCCCGGACCGAAGTCAGTCAGAAGATCTCCTCGTCTGTCTCCTCAGGTTGGTCAGCTGACGCACGCACGCACAAACATACACACACACACAGATACAAACACACAGACACACACATACTCAATGCCATTTGTGTGACGTCATGTTGTGTTCTTAAACCCTCCAAAAAACAAAAGTAGACTTTATATTTCACAATTACTGTTTTCCGTCAGATTGTTTATAGATCTCAACGTTTCCACCCGCACTTGAAGGCAACTTATTTCACGAGAGAGAGAGAGAGAGAGAGAGAGAGAGAGAGAGAGAGAGAGAGAGAGAGAGAGAGAGAGAGAGAGAGAGAGAGAGAGAGAGAGAGAGAGAGAGAGAGAGAGAGACAGAGAGAGAGAGAGAGAGAGAGAGACAGAGAGAGAGACAAGAGATCTAGCGAATGCTGACACAGTAAATGAATGTGTACAACTGCTCCAAACAGCTCTATAGTAGTCCAACCTTTACTTCAGAGACAAACGTGGTCACTTTGGAACACACGTTATAATGCTAGCCTAGCTGCTAGCATGGCACGCCCTCAGACTCTGCTTCTGACTGGCTAGTAGTCCTTACCTAGGTACTGTCAGGGCACGCCCTCATACTCTGCTTCTGACTGGCTAGTAGTCCTTACCTAGGTACTGTCAGGACACGCCCTCATACTCTGCTTCTGACTGGCTAGTAGTCCTTACCTAGGTACTGTCAGGGCACGCCCTCATACTCTGCTTCTGACTGGCTAGTAGTCCTTACCTAGCTACTGTCAGGGCACACCCTCATACTCTGCTTCTGACTGGCTAGTAGTCCTTACCTAGCTACTGTCAGGGCACGCCCTCATACTCTGCTTCTGACTGGCTAGTAGTCCTTACCTAGCTACTGTCAGGGCACACCCTCATACTCTGCTTCTGACTGGCTAGTAGTCCTTACCTAGCTACTGTCAGGGCACACCCTCATACTCTGCTTCTGACTGGCTAGTAGTCCTTACCTAGGTACTGAGCATGTGCGACTCCCAACAAAGATGGAACAAAAGTGAGATGTCTCACTCTGTAGCTAAAACAGAGAGCTCAACACACAGGGTGAAAAGAGGAGCTGCAGCAATGTGCACTTCAAAAAAAAATATGGTGTTTTTAAAAAAAATGTAACCATGTAAACCTATCCTGGTACAACCTCTTAATACAATTATGAACCTGAAAATGAGCATAATATGAGCACTTTAAAGGGACCAGATACCACAGTAGCAACATAAATTATCTGTCTTTTTTGACATGCGTTAGAGACAAAAGTCGCCATCTTACATATACAGTAAATCTTAACCACTGCATTTCGTCATCATCATTACACCAGAACATTTCAGGATTTTGAACAAAATGACGGATGTTCTTTACTCATCATAGTAGGGCCATACCAAAGAAAATGGGATTCATTCTCCACTTCTCCCAATTCACATAGTCCGCCCAACCTCTTGGATGTTTTTAAATCTACCAACTTCCAGGGCAAGGGGAAGGATTCCTGTTCTCAACTGAGCCACTTAGTTTGCTGTAGCATAAAGTTCAGGATACACTGTTAACTGTCCGAGCTCTTGAACGCCCCTTGAACCACTGAGGGAAACCTTTTAATGTGTGCAGGAACTTCTCAGAAACGTCTTCAACGTGTAGAGAAAAACAAGTTAATTCCTTGACAGAGAAGATGAAAACAGGTCAATCAATTACCGGAGCTGCAGTTTGTCCTCGGGTCCACTCGTCTCTAGTTTAACACTCGAGTGAACTCGGACGAGACCTTAAGTCCTCTCTTCTTTACCTCTTGCTTCTCTCGTTCTTTGACGTTATTTCAGTTTTGTTTGTTTTTATTTCAGGTTTGTCTGAACCGATTGTTGACCTCTTCCTCTCTGCAGAGCACCGCGAATGTATCGTTTCTTTAAGATATTCTTCGCGGTAAACTGCGAGTTTAGTTTCGTTCGTGACTTTTTGGTCCGATAAACAAACGTTGAAGTAACCAAGGGAAATGCCACCGTGGAGCCTTGTACAGTTACGGACGAGAAAGAGATCGGCCGGAGAGAGAGACAGGCTAAACTAGGCTTTAGTATCTATTACTTCCCAGAGAGAGAGACAGGATAAACTAGGCTTTAGTATCTATTACTTCCCAGAGAGAGAGACAGGCTAAACTAGGCTTTAGTATCTGATATTTCCCAGAGAGAGAGAGACAGGCTGAGCTAGGCTTATAAGCGTATGTGTTGCAGCCATCAGTAATGGTTTAATACCAGGACCTCTCCTAAGTGGAATGCAGCCATCAGTAATGGTTTAATACCAGGGTCTCTCCTAAGTGGAATGCAGCCATCAGTAATGGTTTAATACCAGGACCTCTCCTAAGTGGAATGCAGCCATCAGTAATGGTTTAATACCAGGGTCTCTCCTAAGTGGAATGCAGCCATCAGTAATGGTTTAATACCAGGACCTCTCCTAAGTGGAATGCAGCCATCAGTAATGGTTTAATACCAGGGTCTCTCCTAAGTGGAATGCAGCCATCAGTAATGGTTTAATACCAGGGTCTCTCCTAAGTGGAATGCAGCCATCAGTAATGGTTTAATACCAGGACCTCTACTAAGTGGAATGCAGCCATCAGTAATGGTTTAATACCAGGACCTCTCCTAAGTGGAATGCAGCCATCAGTAATGTGCTTTTCCTCCTATGACATGTCAACATGTCTGCCGTGAGAAAGGTCTGTTGTCTCCTCAAGTGTGTGTTCATGAAATGCTCCTGTTGTGATTCATCAGGGTCTCCCGCACCTTCTTGACGTGTGTGAGACGAGTTGTTGTGCTGCTCCTGAGGTTTTGCCTCCCTAACGGAGTGTGTGTGTGTTGCCGTTTTGTGTATTCAGTGCGGCAGCAGTAAAGGAAACGAGGAGAGGAAAGGAGGAGGTCTGCAGGAGGCGAAGAGGAGAGGCAAGATAGAGAGGAGCAGAGAGGAGGACGAGGAGCTGAGCGACAGGTTGCAGACGCTGGTAAGACACCGGAAACCTCTCGGAGTGATTCTTCTTCTCTGATTAAACGTCTTTACACCAACAGCTGATTAACAGAGGGGGGGAGACGACTACGGTAAGTACTTTTACTCAAGTACTGTAACTAACGGTTCTTTTCGTTGTCTGTGTGTGTGTGCGTGTGTTGTGTGCGCGTGTGTGTGTGTGCGCGCGCGTGTGTGTGCGGGTGCATGTATTTGTGCGTGTGTGTCTGCGTACGTGTGTGTGTGTGTGTGTTTTGTGTGTTTTGTGTGTGTGTGTCTGTCTGTCTGTCTGTGTGTGTGTCTTTGTCTGTCTGTGTGTGTGTGTGTGTGTGTGTGCGTGCGCGTGCGTTTGTGCGGGTGCATGTATTTGTGCGTGTGTGTGTCTGCGTACGTGTGTGTGTGTGTGTGTGTGTGTGTGTGTGTGTGTGTGTGTGTGTGTGTGTGTGTGTGTGTGTATCTGTGTGTGTGTGTGTGTGTTTTCTGTATCTGTGTGTGTGTGTGTGTTTTCTGTATCTGTGTGTGTGTGTGTGTTGTCTGTTTGTGTGTGTGTGTGTGTGTGTGTGTGTGTTTTCTGTGTCTGTGTGTGTGTGTGTGTTGTCTGTTTCTGTGTGTGTGTGTGTGTGTGTGTGTGTGTGTGTGTGTGTGTGTGTGTGTGTGTGTGTGTGTGTGTGTGGTCTGTGTGTGTGTGTGTGTGTGTGTGTGTGTGTGTGTGTGTGTGTGTGTGTGTGTGTGTGTGTGTGTGTGTGTGTGTGTGTGTGTGTGTATGTGTATGTGTATGTATGTGTATGTGTATGTGTGTGTGTGTGTGTGTGTGTGTGTGTGTGTGTGTGTGCAGGATCTGTCCAGCAGGACAGCAGCCAGTGGAACAGGTCTGGTTTCCTCTGACATCTTCACCCACCATAAGAACCTGTGGGACTCCAGGTGACCTCATCACTCCCACAGTATCTATCTAACCAACACACACACACACACACACACACACACACACTGTGACTTTTTATTTTATTATTCTTTTGGGTCCTGATTATAGACGAGTGGTAATAATAATAATAATAATAATAATAATAATAATAATAATAATAATAACTATGTGTGTGTTTGTTGTTCAGTCATCCGGAGAGTCCAGACCGAGTGACATGCGTCATGGAGGAGCTGCAGAGACAGGACCTGCTGTCTCACTGCATCAGAGTCGAGGTCTGTTTCTGTCTGTCTTTCTCTTTGTCTCTCTCTCTCTGTCTGTCTGTTTTTCTGTCTCTCAGTCTGTCTGTCTCTCAGTCTGTCTGTCTGTCCGTTCATTAATTCATAAACTATAACCCATAGTAATACCCAATTAATCAGCCCATCGCTAACCTGTATCTATAAGAGCAGTAAGACAAAATCCGTGTCTGACCCCTTTTCTTATTCAGCACTCTAAAGAAAAAAGCCACGTCGATGGTTACTCGTGTTTGTTTTTGCCGAAGCTCACTTTCTTTTTGGGGATTTGAGTCCTTCTGCTGAACATGCAGGTCTTTACCTGGCTCTACAATCAGTGACCGAAACATTTCGTTGGGCTAGTTCGGATTTCTCACTTTTTTTCTTCAACTGCTGCACAACAATTCCCCCCTGAATGAGAAATGGTATTAAAGTAAATGTTCACTGACGTGTGTGTGTGTGTGTGTGTGTTTCAGCCCAGAGAAGCTGCAGAAGAGGATCTGCTGCTCGCTCACTCGTGAGTCCACTTTCTTGACGGAGTCTCTTTTCTGTTTATTCGACTCCGTTTCAGTCCTACTCGAGGCCTTTCCACAGCGGGGGGCGAGGCGAGACGACATAAACGACACGAAAATGCGAAATAGACGCCTGCGATGGGAATATGCGACAGACTTGAATATTGGCGCCAGCTCATCAACCGTGTCGTATCGATGGGACAGTTTGAACATTACATGTCATTTAGCTGACGCTTTTATCCAAAGCGACTTACAATTGTTACATATCAGAGGCAACTAGGGGTTAAGTGTCTTGCTCAGGGACACATCGGCTGATGTATTGCAGTGGGAATCGAACCCGGGTCTTCCACACC
>CM046793.1:3164707-3177207 GCA_025617405.1 Perca schrenkii
CAGCGTAACATTACCTCTGCAGCTAAAGACACGGGGTAACATTAGCTCAGCGGTAGCCTGCAGCTAAAGACACAGCGTAACATTACCTCTGCAGCTAAAGACACGGGGTAACATTAGCTCAGCGGTAGCCTGCAGCTAAAGACACAGGGTAACATTACCTCTGCAGCTAAAGACACGGGGTAACATTAGCTCAGCAGCTAAAGACACAGGGTAACATTACCTCTGCAGCTAAAGACACAGGGTAACATTACCTCTGCAGCTAAAGACACAGGTTAACATTACCTCTGCAGCTAAAGACACAGGGTAACATTACCTCTGCAGCTAAAGACACAGGGTAACATTACCTCTGCAGCTAAAGACACAGGTTAACATTACCTCTGCAGCTAAAGACACGGGGTAACATTAGCTCAGCGGTAGCCTGCAGCTAAAGACACAGGGTAACATTAGCTCAGCGGTAGCATGCAGCTAAAGACACCGGGTAACATTAGCTCAGCGGTAGCCTGCAGCTAAAGACACAGGGTAACATTAGCTCAGCGGTAGCATGCAGCTAAAGACACCGGGTAACATTAGCTCAGCGGTAGCCTGCAGCTAAAGACACAGGGTAACATTAGCTCAGCGGTAGCCTGCAGCTAAAGACACAGGGTAACATTAGCTCAGCGGTAGCCTGCAGCTTAAGACACAGGGTAACATTAGCTCAGTGGTAGCCTGCTGCTAAAGACACAGGGTAACATTACCTCTGCAGCTAAAGACACAGGGTAACATTAGCTCAGCAGTAGTCTGCAGCTAAATACACAGGGTAACATTAGCTCAGGGGTAGCCTGCAGCTAAAGACACCAGGTAACATTAGCTCAGCGGTAGCCTGCAGCCAAAGACATAGGGTCACATTAGCTCAGCGGTAGCCTGCAGCTAAAGACACAGGGTAACATTAGCTCAGCGGTAACATGCAGCTAAAGACACAGGGTCACATTAGCTCAGCGGTAGCCTGCAGCCAAAGACACAGGGTCACATTAGCTCAGCGGTAGCCTGCAGCTAAAGACACAGGGTAACATTAGCTCAGCGGTAACATGCAGCTAAAGACACCGGGTAACATTACCTCTGCAGCTAAAGACACAGGGTCACATTAGCTCAGCGGTAGCCTGCAGCTAAAGACACCGGGTAACATTACCTCTGCAGCTAAATACACAGGGTAACATTAGCTCAGCGGTAGCCTGCAGCCAAAGACACAGGGTCACATTAGCTCAGCGGTAGCCTGCAGCTAAAGACACCGGGTAACATTAGCTCAGCGGTAGCCTGCAGCTAAAGACACCGGGTAACAGGACTCCATGGTGCATTTATGTGCACCTCGTTAAACTAAGTACTCTCTTAATACCTGAAAAACTCAAACTGTTGTTGCAAAGTACCCTTCTGCCATTTAGTGCCTCTTATTGTGGCTCTGCCGTCACTGCTGGAAGAAAATGTTCAATTGAATGGAATGATAACCTTAAATTAAAAAGTCAAATCGAATCATGGACTTGGAGAATCGTGACACCCCTAACATATACTGTATACCATCTACATATAAGTGTATGTGTGTAGTAGTATACTTTGTACTTGTACAGGGAGGTTATAACCTGCAGTCGACAGCAGAGAGCGCCGCGGCGTGTGTCAGAGCTCTGCTGGGAGGAGCCTGTCCCCTTCTGGCTCCGCCCACCGCTCCATCTGACAGGTAACATGTGGAACACCTGACTTCATCAATCAGTACGTTTACATGCACATAATATTCAGTTTTTTTGCTAGAATTCCAGAAAAGACAATCTCCTGACTAAGCTGTTCACGCGGCTATTGAAAGTGAACGTTCCACTAATATTCCCGTTTACGTGCAGTCGTGTAAAACAGGATTTTATACAAAGTTTTCCAGCAGTTTAGGGCTTGTTGGAGCGTGTGAACACAGCGTCTCTCTTTCATTCCTTCAACCAGCTTCTAGAAGAGGTCGCCTCGTTGATATCCAAGTCTTTGATCATGTTTAATAGAATATGTGTTTCTCCTTCTTTTCTTCTGGCGATGCATCTCTACCGCAGCCCTGCAAACTGTCGGCTGAATAATAACCAGAATATCCCACATCTTAATCGGAAAACGCTATATTGGAATAATAGTGGAATATTAGTGTGCATATAAACGTACTTACTGATACCAGTTGATTCCTAACCACCTGTCTGTCTGTCTGCCTGTCTCTGTGTCTCTGTCTGTCTGTTTGTCTCTCTGTCTGTCTGCCTGTTTGTCTGCCTGCCTGTCTCTGTCTCTCTGCCTTTCTGCCTGTTTGTCTGTCTGCCTGTCTGTTTGTCTCTCTGTCTGTTTGTCTGTTTGCCTGCCTGTCTGTCTTTGTGTCTGCCTGCCTGTCTGTCTACCTGTCTCTCTCTCTGTCTGTCTGTCTGTCTGTCTGTCTCTCTCTCAGTGCTCTGCAGTCCATCTCTCAGACTGTCACCGCTCTGTATCCACACTGGGCTTCTCTGCAGACACTGGGTGAGCTTTTATTTTGAAATGTACAACACACACACACACACACACACATCAGGATGGAACAGCAAACACACTCCACTTCCTGTTCTCTTCCTTTTCCCCGTGTAGAAGGCGGCCCATTGGCTGACGGGCGTGTCAGCAGAGCAACAACCAACAAGCAGAGCACAAAGCAGAGCGGCCCCGCCCCCTCCATTCCAACTACAACAGGTCTGGTTTACGATGAGAGGATGATGGAGCACATGAACATGTGGGACAGGTAAGAGACCTGGAGATCAGGGGTCCTCAACGTTTTTAGGCCAAGGACCCCTAAGCTGAAAGAGAGACGGAGCAGGGACCCCCTACTACTCTGGTTCTCAAGCTCTTTTCAACAATGTTCCCCCTTTGAACAGTGTTTTTAAACTATGTACCAGCACAAATAATTTTTGGTAGAAAATAAAATTCTGTATAATTCTTCAGCGTGGTCAGAAGATAAGTAAGTAAGTAAAGTAAATTTTATTTATATAGCACATTTAAACATAGCGGAGCTATCCAAAGTGCTGAACAGGGTAAAAGCAAAAACAAATAAAACAGTAAAACAGCCAACAAGACAAAAGACAGCATCAGAAAACAATTTAAAATGCCAGATAACAAGTTTACAATATGCAACACCTGCAAGGAGACAGTAGGGCTTGGAGGGACCACACCAAAAACCAGAGTCACATTTTTTTTAGTGTGATATTAGATGTGAAAAGAAGGAAATGGTTCTAACGTTGACCTTTTAGATGTGTGTGAATGTCCCACACCAGGAGTCATTTATATAGTTCTATTATATAGTGATCCATTATCTGGTCAAAACATGTTCTATTAAAGAGAAAAGATACGTCTAGATCAGCCTAGAAAGTTGTAATCGGTGCATCTCTAATATATGTGTGTGTGTGTGTGTGTGTGTGTGTGTGTGTGTGTGTGTGTGTGTGTGTGTGTGTGTGTGTGTGTGTGTGTGTGTGTGTGTGTGTGTGTGTGTGTGTGTGTGTGTGTGTGTGTGTAATATGAATGTTACCATATGAATCAAACTGTCTCTGCAGACATCACCCTGAACAGCCTCAGAGGATCTTTAAAATCTTCTCCAAACATCAGCAGCTAGGATTGGTCGATCGTTGCCAACGGATACCAGCTCGCTTAGCTACAGAGGAGGAGCTGTCCAGGTGTCACAGGTACGCACACGTTTACAGAGGTCAGAAATTCATTTCTGTTTTTAAAGAATGAATATCATCTTCGTGTGTGTGTGTGTGTGTGTGTGTGTGTGTGTGTGTGTGTGTGTGTGTGTGTGTGTGTGTGTGTGTGTGTGTGTGTGTGTGTGTGTGTGTGTGTGTGTGTGTGTGTGTGTGTGTGTGTGTGTGTGTGTGTGTTTTCAGCGTGCAGCACATTGAGCAGATGAAGGCCACGGCAGCGATGAAGCCCAGAGATCTGCACAAACTGGGACTCGAGTTCAACTCAATCTACATCAACAACCAGAGCTTCCAGTCGGCTCTGCTGGCTGCCGGAGGCTGCTTCGCTGCTGTGGAGAGCATCCTCACGGGACAGGTACACACACACACACACACACACACACACACACAGTTAGGGGTGGGTATTGGGAACCAGTACTGAACTGGTACCGATATCGGTAAGCTCCTGGAAAAACGATACTGCTATCGTTTGTTATGTAACACCGACGAGCGGCTGTCGGGTCTAAGCATCTGGGAATGATTTTATATATACAGTTCAGGCCAAACGTTTGGACACATCTTCTCATTCAATGTGTTTCCTTTTTATTTTCATGACTATTTACATTGTAGATTCTCACTGAAGGCATCAAAACTATGAATGAACACATATGGAATTATGTACTTAACAAAAAAGTGTGAAATAACTGAAAACATGTCTTATATTTTAGATTCTTCAAAGTAGCCACCCTTTGCTTTTTTATTAATAAGGGAAATAATTCCACTAATGAACCCTGACAAAGCACACCTGTGAAGGTAAAACCATTTCAGGTGACTACCTCATGAAGCTCATTGAGAGAACACCAAGGGTTTGCAGAGTTATCAAAAAAAGCAAAGGGTGGCTACTTTGAAGAATCTAAAATAAAAGACATGTTTTCAGTTATTTCACACTTTTTTGTTAAGTACATAATTCCATATGTGTTCATTCATAGTTTTGATGCCTTCAGTGAGAATCTACAATGTAAATAGTCATGAAAATAAAAAGGAAACACATTGAATGAGAAGGTGTGTCCAAACTTTTGGCCTGCACTGTATATATATATATATATATATATATATATATATATATATATATATATATATATAAAGCCCTAATTATTGGTAAGGACACACACATTTTAATATGAGTCATGTTCCACACTAGAGGTGTGAATCTTCACTGATCTCCCGATTAGATTACGATTGTCACGTCAGCGATTTGATTCGATATCTCGATGCGTCAAATACATTTTTCTACTAAAGCCATGTAGGATATTTAATTCATAGCTTTTCAAGCTTCAAAAACCAAACATTCTGCAGCGCTCTGATACTAAATAAACTGGATACATAAAACTATACAGCACTGAGCACATGGCACTTCCTGAATGTGCAAAAACATACCAGAATATGTAAACAGAAATGTTGTTAAGCCTACATTAAATTATAAACAGAAATAATCGATTATGAGCCCTGCCGATTATCGATGCAGCATCGTCCATGTCCACGATTTGATGCGTTGATTAATCGATTAATTTCAACACCTCTATTCCACACAGTTTAAGATGAGTCATGTTCCACACATAGTTTAAGATGAGTCATGTTGCACACACAGTTTAAGATGAGTCATGTTCCACACACAGTTTAAGGTGAGTCATGTTCCACACGCAGTTTAAGATGAGTCATGTTGCACACACAGTTTAAGATGAGTCATGTTGCACACACAGTTTAAGATGAGTCATGTTGCACACACAGTTTAAGATGAGTCATGTTCCACACACAGTTTAAGATGAGTCATGTTGCACACACAGTTTAAGATGAGTCATGTTGCACACACAGTTTAAGATGAGTCATGTTGCACACACAGTTTAAGATGAGTCATGTTCCACACACAGTTTAAGGTGAGTCATGTTCCACACGCAGTTTAAGATGAGTCATGTTCCACGCAGTTTAAGATGAGTCATGTTCCACACGGAGTTTAAGATGAGTCATGTTCCACAGACAGTTTAAGATGAGTCATGTTCCACACGGAGTTTAAGATGAGTCATGTTCCACACACAGTTTAAGGTGAGTCATGTTCCACACGCAGTTTAAGATGAGTCATGTTCCACGCAGTTTAAGATGAGTCATGTTCCACACGGAGTTTAAGATGAGTCATGTTCCACGCAGTTTAAGATGAGTCATGTTCCACACGGAGTTTAAGATGAGTCATGTTGCACACACAGTTTAAGATGAGTCATGTTCCACGCAGTTTAAGATGAGTCATGTTCCACACAGTTTAAGATGAGTCATGTTCCACACGCAGTTTAAGATGAGTCATGTTCCACACACAGTTTAAGATGAGTCATGTTCCACACGCAGTTTAAGATGAGTCATGTTCCACGCAGTTTAAGATGAGTCATGTTCCACACGGAGTTTAAGATGAGTCATGTTCCACACAGTTTAAGATGAGTCATGTTCCACAGACAGTTTAAGATGAGTCATGTTGCACACACAGTTTAAGATGAGTCATGTTCCACACGCAGTTTAAGATGAGTCATGTTGCACACACAGTTTAAGATGAGTCATGTTCCACACGCAGTTTAAGATGAGTCATGTTCCACAAGTAGTTTAAGATGAGTCATGTTCCACAAGTAGTTTAAGATGAGTCATGTTCCACGCACAGTTTAAGATGAGTCATGTTCCACGCACAGTTTAAGATGAGTCATGTTCCACGCACAGTTTAAGATGAGTCATGTTCCACAGACAGTTTAAGATGAGCCATGTTCCACGCACAGTTTAAGATGAGTCATGTTCCACACGGAGTTTAAGATGAGTCATGTTCCACGCACAGTTTAAGATGAGTCATGTTCCACACGGAGTTTAAGATGAGTCATGTTGCACACACAGTTTAAGATGAGTCATGTTCCACGCAGTTTAAGATGAGTCATGTTCCAGTTGGTCTCTCCAGGTGAGTAACGCAGTGGCCATCGTTCGTCCACCTGGTCATCACGCAGAGAGAGATTCTCCGTGCGGTTTCTGTTTTTTCAACACGGCAGCGCTCGCTGCTCGCCACGCCCAGAAAATATCCCAAGATGCAGCGCTGCGGGTCCTCATCCTGGACTGGGACGTTCACCACGGCAACGGGACGCAGCACATGTTCGAGGACGACGACAGGTAGGGAGGAGGGGCGGGAATCACCAGAGGCCTCACGATGACGATATCACCACAATACTTATGTCACGATACGATATTATTGCAATTTTAAAGATATTGCAATATTCTGCGATATATTGCAATGTATTACCTTTTTTCCAACTTCACATTTTTCCCCAATTTCAAATTATATCCCGAAAAGTCAACATCTGTTTTATCGAAAAAGATACATGTCTCTGTCTGTTCATCTCACTTCAGTTGTATTGCTGCAAAATGGGATTGTCAAGCAGACAAATACATGTATAATAAAAGATCGATACTTGACGTCTGTGTATCGATACAGTATTTCCACAAAAAATATCGCGATACTATGCTTGAAAACGATACTAGGCTGTATCGTTTTTTTCCCCCCCACCCCTAATATTTATAACTCTTTATTTTCGTTCCTTAGGTTCCCCAAATGTTAACAAATTTCGCAGCTGAAATTTCAAGAGTTGGACGCCCGGGTAGCTCAGTTGGTAGAGAGCGCGCCCATATCGAGAGGTTTTATCCCTCGACGCGGAGGCCCAGGGTTTGAATCCGACATGTGACCCTTTCCTACTAGCCTGACCAGCATCAGCCCCACATCCAGATGTTGAGGTCTGGGAACTCCCCATTGGTCAGGGCTCAATCTGAGGGGGCGGGATCAACGGTTGTCTTTCAAATTCCCTCTGCACCAATAGGATAGCGCTCCAACCAATCAGAGCAACACTAGTTGATAGTTTAAACTTTAAACTCTGAACACATCTTCCTTTTTTAAGAATGACTTCAGTGCCGTTCTTTGTTCTTTTATCAAAGAAAAGCTGAACTCCAAGTCTTCCAGAAGACCTCTGTTCACCAGCAGCAGCAGCCATAAGCCCCGCCCACCCACTCTATACACGATGTGATTGGCCTGACCAAAATTTGGTTTTTCCAGCTCGCAAGCCAACGGAGAGTTGCTAGACTGACCCTGGCTGCAAAATACATTTGCTGCCACTAGGGGGCGTCTAGATTTCTAGGCTACTTTCCTACATGTCACCCCCTTCTCTCTCCTCTTTCATGTCTATGCTGTCCCGTCACATAAAGGCCTAAAATACCACACACACACACACACACACACACACACACACACAAACTAACAAAAAATTCAACAGCTTTTTAATTTATACTATATATAATATAATTGATACTATGCTGTATCGATTCTTTCCCCCACCACTAGTAGGGAGCAGTGTGATGTAGGGCTGCCACCTCTTAGTCGATTAGTCGACTAATCTGTAGTTTTGGTCTTAGTCGACTAAGATTTCTTTAGTCGATTAGTCATTTTTTATGCTTATTCATGCTTAATTACTTATTTCCAAGAAACTTCTGAGCACATTTATGGTAAACACAAGATTTAAAGTGGTGCTTTTGCAGGATTAATTTTGGAGAAACTCAGTTTTACAGATGGTTAATTAACTACATTTATATTGTGCTTTTCTAGTCTTAACCACCTCTCAAAGAGCACAGCTCTGTCAATTAAATCAACTAATCCATTAGTCGACTAAATCCTGTAAGTGTTAGTCGACTAAGAAGATCTTTAGTCGAGGACAGCCCTAGTGTGATGTGATGTGAAGCGAAGACGAGTGAAGTGAAGTGAAATGTTGACAGGGTTTTCTCTCCGTCTGCAGCGTCCTGTACGTCTCCCTCCATCGCTACGACAACGGGACGTTCTTCCCGTCTTCGGAGGACGCCGCCCCCGACAGGGTGGGCGTGGCCAAGGGGGCGGGCTACAACGTCAACGTGGCGTGGAACAGCGGGCGCATGGGCGACTCAGACTACCTCGCGGCCTTCCACAGCGTCATCATGCCGATCGCCACCGAGGTAAGAGACCGCAAATAAAGACGGACGCCATGACAGCTGTCCAAGGGAGGTGTGTTCAGGTGCATTCTGGGTAGGGCTGGTCTTACAGGGAGGTGTGTTCAGGTGCATTCTGGGCGTGCTGGTCTTACAGGGAGGTGTGTTCAGGTGCATTCTGGGTGTGCTGGTGTTACAGGGAGGTGTGTTCAGGTGCATTCTGGGCGTGCTGGTCTTACAGGGAGGTGTGTTCAGGTGCATTCTGGGTAGGGCTGGTCTTACAGGGAGGTGTGTTCAGGTGCATTCTGGGTGTGCTGGTGTTACAGGGAGGTGTGTTCAGGTGCATTCTGGGCGTGCTGGTCTTACAGGGAGGTGTGTTCAGGTGCATTCTGGGTAGGGCTGGTCTTACAGGGAGGTGTGTTCAGGTGCATTCTGGGTGTGCTGGTGTTACAGGGAGGTGTGTTCAGGTGCATTCTGGGCGTGCTGGTCTTACCGGGAGGTGTGTTCAGGTGCATTCTGGGCGTGCTGGTCTTACAGGGAGGTGTGTTCAGGTGCATTCTGGGCGGTGCTGGTCTTACAGGGAGGTGTGTTCAGGTGCATTCTGGGTAGGGCTGGTCTTACAGGGAGGTGTGTTCAGGTGCATTCTGGGCGTGCTGGTCTTACATCCATCATAACAGCAATGCTCCAAGGTCCAAACGCGCCTGGCTTTTAAAGGGAATGGGAGATGATCTCTGATTGGTTGATTGCATGTTACGCCCAAAACACACCTCTGATTAATGAAGACATTAAGAACAACCCTTTAGGAGCAGGCGCCCTAAACACAGACCCTTTTTACTGCCGTCAAACTAGCAGAAAGTGGATTTGGACACGCCCTAAACACACCTGCACCAGGCGCTTCACGCCGTGCGCTCAGATCGTTAAAATATGACCCTATAACAGAAACACACACTCGGTGGTGACTAGAAGGGATCCAGATACGGCCAGGAGGTTCAGATCTGATCTAATAATATCTTTTTCCTAAACTTTCTCGGCTAACACTTAATCGGTTTTGCCGATTAATCGTCACCGATAGTTGATTGGTGGAACTATCGTTATCGGTAAAATACATACCGATAGTTTTTCCTGGTTTCGTCCGTTGCTGGAGCGGCTGAGAAGTCATTCATTACACGGTACCGAGAGCTGAGAAGGGTCTGCTGGCCTCTAGAGGGTCTTTCTAGCCTTTACATCATGCATTACTATAGCTCCTCTAGAGGCTCTTTCTAGCCTTTACATCATGCATTACAACAGCTCCTCTAGAGGCTCTTTCTAGCCTTTACATCATGCATTACAACAGCTCCTCTAGAGGCTCTTTCTAGCCTTTACATCATGCATTACTATAGCTCCTCTAGAGGCTCTTTCTAGCCTTTACATCATGCATTACAATAGCTCCTCTAGAGGCTCTTTCTAGCCTTTACATCATGGATTACTATAGCTCCTCTAGAGGCTCTTTCTAGCCTTTACATCATGCATTACTATAGCTCCTCTAGAGGCTCTTTCTAGCCTTTACATCATGCATTACTATAGCTCCTCTAGAGGCTCTTTCTAGCCTTTACATCATGCATTACTATAGCTCCTCTAGAGGCTCTTTCTAGCCTTTACATCATGCATTACAACAGCTCCTCTAGAGGCTCTTTCTAGCCTTTACATCATGCATTACTATAGCTCCTCTAGAGGCTCTTTCTAGCCTTTACATCATGCATTACAATAGCTCCTCTAGAGGCTCTTTCTAGCCTTTACATCATGCATTACTATAGCTCCTCTAGAGGCTCTTTCTAGCCTTTACATCATGCATTACAACAGCTCCTCTAGAGGCTCTTTCTAGCCTTTACATCATGCATTACAACAGCTCCTCTAGAGGCTCTTTCTAGCCTTTACAGCTGATCTTCTATCCAGACTGGAACTTGGGCCTTTTTTCGGGGTTGTTGAGCATTAAATCCAAACTGTTACATCCAAGATTTATCCACCTGATGTCCATAATTCATCACGTTTTTGGTCATTTCTGCCGCTAACTCCGTGCTACCCATAGACAGTAGGTGCTACCGACAAGGGAATCTCCCATGATGCCTTTGTTTATGTTTTCAACCAATGGGAAGGCAGGTCCGTCACACATTACGCCTTATATGGGCATCCAAACGAGAACTGAGAGTATATGGTGGGAAAGATAGATCCCTCCAGGTCAGAGATCGTCTGTTACCGCTCTAAACCGACAGTTTAACTGGTTTTATTTGTTATTTATTACTTTTTGTTTCAGTTTGAATGAATGTCTTTTATTGACTTCAATATTTATATTTATTTCATTTAGCATGTTTTCATGGTTCAATACAGTTTTTTTTTTTTTTATAATAAGGTTCAGCACCGTTTTACTTGGAGTGTCATGTTTGTTTTTATCCAGTATCAATTCTAAATACTATCGGTCGATTAATCGGTTATCGGCAAATACGGCCCAACCTAGCCCATCGGTATCGGTAAAATCCACTATCGGTCGACCTCTAAACAGAGCTGTATCCATGCTAGCCCCAAGCCACACACTTCACTGATTAGACCTGACGGAGTCGTCTGATTGGTCGATCCTCTCTCTGCAGTTTAACCCCGGTCTGGTTCTGGTGTCGGCCGGGTTCGATGCAGCTCGCGGGGATCCGCTGGGCGGATATCAGGTGACCCCTGAGGGATACGCCCACCTCACACACCTGCTGATGTCACTGGCCGGGGGGCGGGTCCTGCTCATCCTGGAGGTACACACACACACACACACACACAATCACACACAGAGACACACACACACACACCCCGACAGAGACACACACACACAGAGAGACACACACACACACACACCCCGACAGAGACACACACGCACGCATGCATGCGCACACACACACACACAGACACACACACAGACAGAGACACACGCATGCATGCCTTTGCACACAATCACACACAGAGACACACACACGCGCGCGCATTCATGCGCACACGCACACAGAGACACACACACACTCACACAGAGACACACACACCCACACACACAGAGACACACACAGACACACACAGACAGACAGACACACACACACACACCGACAGAGACACACACACAAGGAAACACACACAGACTGCCACACACACACACACACACACACACAAAGACAGACACACACACACACACACACAGAGACACACACACACACACAGAGACACACACACACAGAGACAAACACACACACACAGAGACACACACACACAGAGACAAACACACACACACACACACAGTGACACCGTGTGTATTGTTTGTGAATGGAACTAAATTGATCTCTCTCCCTCTCTCTCTCTCTCTCTCTCAGGGGGGTTATAACTTGTCGTCCATCTCTGACTCCATGGCGATGTGCACTAGCGTGTTGCTAGGAGACCCTCCTCCCTCCTTGGTGACGCCCCTCCCTCCTCCTCATCACAGCGCCGTGGCAACGATCAACTCCGTCATCCGACACCACGCCCCCTACTGGACGTCGCTGAGGATACACAGTCAGTGCACGATTGCCTTCATCTGATTTCCTTTACATTTTGATCGTGTTGTTAACTCCCTGACGTTCCATTCAGTCCCAGAGGCCGTGCGGGCGTCCCTTCCCGCCCTGAAGCATCGTGGGAAACGTAGTTCTAAAGGAAAAGGCAGGAAGTCAGAGCCGAGCAGCACCGACAAACCCCCGCTGCCCCCTACAGGAATGGAGGACACAACGGTAAATGTGAATCTGAGTTTTGAAATTAAAGGTA
>CM046793.1:3189267-3201767 GCA_025617405.1 Perca schrenkii
TTAAGGTGTTTCCTCTCTAACTGGGAGGTTTTATAAAGAATATGTTTAAGGTGTTTCCTCTCTAACTGGGAGGTTTTATAAAGAATATGTTTAGGGTGTTTCCTCTCTAACTGGGAGGTTTTATAAAGAATATGTTTAGGGTGTTTCCTCTCTAACTGGGAGGTTTTATAAAGAATATGTTTAAGGGTGTTTCCTCTCTAACTGGGAGGTTTTATAAAGAATATGTTTAGGGTGTTTCCTCTCTAACTGGGAGGTTTTATAAAGAATATGTTTAAGGTGTTTCCTCTCTAACTGGGAGGTTTTATAAAGAATATGTTTAGGGTGTTTCCTCTCTAACTGGGAGGTTTTATAAAGAATATGTTTAAGGTGTTTCCTCTCTAACTGGGAGGTTTTATAAAGAATATGTTTAGGGTGTTTCCTCTCTAACTGGGAGGTTTTATAAAGAATATGTTTAAGGTGTTTCCTCTCTAACTGGGAGGTTTTATAAAGAATATGTTTAAGGGTGTTTCCTCTCTAACTGGGAGGTTTTATAAAGAATATGTTTAAGGGTGTTTCCTCTCTAACTGGGAGGTTTTATAAAGAATATGTTTAGGGTGTTTCCTCTCTAACTGGGAGGTTTTATAAAGAATATGTTTAAGGTGTTTCCTCTCTAACTGGGAGGTTTTAAAAAGAATATGTTTAAGGGTGTTTCCTCTCTAACTGGGAGGTTTTATAAAGAATATGTTTAAGGTGTTTCCTCTCTAACTGGGAGGTTTTATAAAGAATATGTTTAAGGTGTTTCCTCTCTAACTGGGAGGTTTTATAAAGAATATGTTTAAGGTGTTTCCTCTCTAACTGGGAGGTTTTATAAAGAATATGTTTAGGGTGTTTCCTCTCTAACTGGGAGGTTTTATAAAGAATATGTTTAAGGTGTTTCCTCTCTAACTGGGAGGTTTTATAAAGAATATGTTTAAGGTGTTTCCTCTCTAACTGGGAGGTTTTATAAAGAATATGTTTAAGGTGTTTCCTCTCTAACTGGGAGGTTTTATAAAGAATATGTTTAAGGTGTTTCCTCTCTAACTGGGAGGTTTTTATAAAGAATATGTTTAAGGTGTTTCTCTCTAACTGGGAGGTTTTATAAAGAATATGTTTAAGGTGTTTCCTCTCTAACTGGGAGGTTTTATAAAGAATATGTTTAAGGTGTTTCTCTCTAACTGGGAGGTTTTATAAAGAATATGTTTAAGGTGTTTCCTCTCTAACTGGGAGGTTTTATAAAGAATATGTTTAAGGTGTTTCCTCTCTAACTGGGAGGTTTTATAAAGAATATGTTTAAGGTGTTTCCTCTCTAACTGGGAGGTTTTATAAAGAATATGTTTAGGGTGTTTCCTCTCTAACTGGGAGGTTTTATAAAGACACACACGTGTGTCCCTGTGTGTCTCTGTGTCTGTCCCTGTGTGTGTGTGTGTCCCTGTGTGTCTCTGTGTGTGTCCCTGTGTGTGTGTGTGTCCCTGTGTGTGTCTCTGTGTCTGTCCCTGTGTGTGTGTGTGTCTCTGTGTCTGTCCCTGTGTGTGTCTCTGTGTGTGTCTCTGTGTCTGTCCCTGTGTGTGTGTGTCTCTGTGTCTGTCCCTGTGTGTGTGTGTCTCTGTGTCTGTCCCTGTGTGTGTCTCTGTGTGTGTCTCTGTGTCTGTCCCTGTGTGTGTGTCTTTGTGTGTGTCCCTGTGTGTGTGTGTCTCTGTGTCTGTCCCTGTGTGTGTCTCTGTGTGTGTCTCTGTGTCTGTCCCTGTGTGTGTGTCTCTGTGTGTGTCCCTGTGTGTGTGTGTGTCCCTGTGTGTGTCTCTGTGTGTGTCCCTGTGTGTGTGTGTCTCTGTGTCTGTCCCTGTGTGTGTCTTTGTGTGTGTCCCTGTGTGTGTGTGTCTCTGTGTCTGTCCCTGTGTGTGTCTCTGTGTGTGTCTCTGTGTCTGTCCCTGTGTGTGTGTCTTTGTGTGTGTCCCTGTGTGTGTGTGTGTCTCTGTGTGTGTCTCTGTGTCTGTCCCTGTGTGTGTGTGTGTCCCTGTATGTGTGTGTGTGTCCCTGTGTGTTGTCAGGTGTGTGTGGAGTCCGACTGGCCGGTCCCGGACTGTCGTGGTGGTCTGTCCAGTCTGTCCCCTCTGCCGTCCTTCCAGTCGGTGGCGGTTCTGGTCGGGGTGTCTCTGTGGGCCGTGTGGACCAGCGTCCTCTGTCTCTGTCTCTTCAGGTTCTGCAGCGCCGCCACCGTCTACAAGATCTGCGCCTGGCTGCAGCTCACTGCAGGTCAGTCCCTGGTTCCACTGGTTCTACTGGTTTTATTGGTTCTATTGGTTCCACTGTTTCTATTGGTTCTATTGGTTCCACTGGTTCTATTGGTTCCACTGGTTCCTCTGGTTCCATTGGTTCCTCTGGTTCTATTTGTTCCACTGGTTCTATTGGTTCCACTGGTTCTACTGGTTCTACTGGTTCCACTGGTTCTACTGGTTCTATTGGTTCCACTGGTTCTACTGGTTCCACTGGTTCTACTGGTTTTATTGGTTCTATTGGTTCCACTGGTTCTACTGGTTCTATTGGTTCCACTGGTTCTACTGGTTCCACTGGTTCCACTGGTTCTAATGGTTCTATTGGTTCCACCGGTTCTATTGGTTCTACTGGTTCCACTGGTTCTATTGGTTCCACTGGTTCTACTGGTTCTATTGGTTCCAGTGGTGCCACTAGTTCTATTGGTTCCACTGGTTCTATTGGTTCCAGTGGTGCCACTAGTTCTATTGGTTCCACTGGTTCTATTGGTTCCAGTGGTTCTATTGGTTCCACTGGTTCCACTGGTTCTATTGGTTCCACTGGTTCTACTGGTTCTATTGGTTCCAGTGGTGCCACTGGTTCTATTGGTTCCACTGGTTCTACTGGTTCTATTGGTTCCACTGGTTCTACTGGTTCTATTGGTTCCACCGGTTCTATTGGTTCTACTGGTTCCACTGGTTCTATTGGTTCCATTGGTTCCACTGGTTCTACTGGTTCTATTGGTTCCAGTGGTGCCACTGGTTCTATTGGTTCCACTGGTTCCACTGGTTCTATTGGTTCCACTGGTTCTACTGGTTCTATTGGTTCAAGTGGTGCCACTGGTTCTATTGGTTCCACTGGTTCTATTGGTTCCAGTGGTGCCACTGGTTATATTGGTTCCACTGGTTCTACTGGTTCTATTGGTTCCACTGGTTCTACTGGTTCTATTTGTTCCACTGGTTCTATTGGTTCCAGTGGTGCCACTGGTTCTATTGGTTCCACTGGTTCTACTGGTTCTATTGGTTCCACTGGTTCTACTGGTTCTATTGGTTCCACTGGTTCTATTGGTTCCAGTGGTGCCACTGGTTCTATTGGTTCCATTGGTTCTACTGGTTCTATTTGTTCCACTGGTTCTATTGGTTCCACTGCTTCCACTGGTTCTATTGGTTCCACTGGTTCTACTGGTTCCTCTGGTTCTATTTGTTCCACTGGTTCTATTGGTTCCACTGGTTCTACTGGTTCTACTGGTTCTACTGGTTCCTCTGGTTCTACTGGTTCTATTTGTTCCACTGGTTCTATTGGTTCTATTGGTTCTACTGGTTCCTCTGGTTCCACTGGTTCTACTGGTTCAACTGGTTCTATTGGTTCTATTGGTTCTACTGGTCTCTGTGAACTATGAACTTTGACATCCAAATTCTGTCTGTCTGTCTGTCTCTCTCTTTCTCTCTGTCTGTCTGTCTGTTTGTCTGTCTCTCTCTCTCTTTTTCTGTCTGTCTGTCTGTCTGTATGTCTGTCTGTCTGTCTGTCTGTCTGTCTCTCTCTCTCTCTCTCTCTCTCTCTTTTTTTCTGTCTGTCTCTCTCTCTCTCTCTCTCTCTGTCTCTCAGGTTTCTGTCTGGCGTTGGCTTGTCTTCTGTTTCCAGACTCGTGGGAGAGTCCAGAGATGAGAGCTCTGTGTGGAAACTCTGTGAGTTTTATAAATTATTTATAAATATAAAAATCTGAAATAAATCTAAAAGTTGTAAACAATAAAATATGAACTAAAATAAAAGTTGTAAACAATATTTATAAATAGCCTGTAAACTAAAAATAAGTAAATATAAATATATCCCGTAAGCTTAACCACCATATATTATATAGATGGTGTATGATCAGCTGCTCAGTGACCACCCCGGTCCTGGTTCTGTCTCCAGGTGGGCAGTTTCTCTCCAGGTAACTGTTCGGTCCACTGGGCCTACATCCTGGCCATTCTGGGCATTTTGGACGCCGCCATCTTGGCCACGTTGGCCTTCGTCCTCGCCAACAGACAGGACGCCCTGCTGCCGCCGGACGCCAAGGACGGTGAGGGAGGGAGGGAGGGAGGGGGTAAGGGGGCATCATAGGGGGTGTCTAGGTAATGTTGAGTTAGTTTCTGGGCCCACTTAGCTTAAAGGTCCCATGGCACAGTATTAGGGGACCACTAAGGTCTATATAAAAGAGACTTCAGATACAGTATTAGGGGACCACTAAGGTCTATATAAAAGAGACTTCAGATACAGTATTAGGGGACCACTAAGGTCTATATAAAAGAGACTTCAGATACAGTATTAGGGGACCACTAAGGTCTATATAAAAGAGACTTCAGATACAGTATTAGGGGACCACTGAGGTCTATATAAAAGAGACTTCAGATACAGTATTAGAAGACCACTAAGGTCTATATAAAAGAGACTTCAGATACAGTATTAGGGGACCACTAAGGTCTATATAAAAGAGACTTCAGATACAGTATTAGGGGACCACTAAGGTCTATATAAAAGAGACTTCAGATACAGTATTAGGGGACCACTAAGGCCTATATAAAAGCATCCAAAGAGCACCATGTCATGGGACCTTTAAGAATTAGCTTAACATCCAGGGGCCGAATGCACAAAGGTTTTCTCCTGAAGTGTGACTCTTAAATGGTAATGTTGGGTGTTTTTTTTAAACCTGGACCCTATTTTCCCCATGCATTGGTGACTAATGTGAGCAAGAATCTTTAAAACTGCTCCAGTATTGAGCGAGAACGCTGTAACCGGCAGCCTTAAACCGGGCTGTAATGTAACCCTACAGGACAGACGTTCAGCGTAAGTCAGCGTCCACTAAAAGTTGTGTTTAGCCGCTGACAGACTCAGATTATTATTCTAAGTGTCTGACAACATTGTGGGATGGATCCCTACAGAGATAGACCTTTTAGTTAAAGAGTAAGATCCTTTTAGTTTAACATGAAACAGCCCCGAAATCACCATCACCAAACTCCACCAGACTCCATGTAAATAATCAGGACTTTTATCATCGTAAAACACACTTCATTCAAAGTGGATCACCACTCTTGTTTGGTTGAAATAAATCCTTAATTCACCCATTTACATGTGCAGATATGCTGGCTCTATACACGCTAAAAGTCCTGATTATTTACATGGAGTCTGGTGGAGATATGCCGGCTCTATACACGCTAAAAGTCCTGATTATTTACATGGAGTCTGGTGGAAATATGCTGGCTCTATACACGCTAAAAGTCCTGATTATTTACATGGAGTCTGGTGGAGATATGCTGGCTCTAAACACGCTAAAAGTCCTGATTATTTACATGGAGTCTGGTGGAGATATGCTGGCTCTATACACACTAAAAGTCCTGATTATTTACACGGAGTTCATGTTAAACTAATAGGATCTTACTCTTTAACTAAAAGGTCTATCTCTGTATGGGTCCATCCCATAATGTTGTCAGACACTTAGAATAATAATCTGAGTCTGTCAGCTAACTGCTGCTGAACATCTGTCCTGTAGGGTTACATTGGAGCCCTGCTTGCGGCTGCTGGTTAAAGCTTTCTTGCTCAGTACTGCCCCAATTTCAAAGATCTTTGTCCCTATAATTACTTAGACACAAAACCACGGGAAAATAAGGGTCCAGGTTGAAAAATAACGTACTTAACCTTTAAGTTTTCTCCTTAATTGTGACGCTAAAGGCTTAATTAGCTTCAGATACAGTTAGCTTAGCGTTAGCAGTAGAGAGGAGGCCCAGGTAAATGAGATTTTTGTCTGTGTTCCTGCAGTGACCACAGGTCTGCTGATGTCGGCGTAGAGTCACCAGGTGAGTCTTTATTCTTCTTCCGTCTCTTCTTCTGTCTCTTCTTCTGTCTCTTTAAAACGTTTAAAACTTTTAAGACGTTTAAAACATGATCTTTTTCCTCCTCTTCAGGCGCGGTTGGTCGTCACACGATGAAGAAAAGGAGCATTGAGAGAATATATTGATCCCATACAGTATGTCCATATTAACATCAGTAAAGTATTAGAAGCAAGGGTGTCAAACATGAGGCCCATGGGCCAGAACCAGTCCGCTCAAAGGGTCCAATCAGACCCACAGGAACCTAGGGGTTAATAACGTGTGTGTACCGAGTCGACCGTTCTCTGGGATATGTTGTCATGCTAATTGAATGTAACCAGTTTTAGCTCAAACTGCTAATTAGCTTACAACACTAGTAGTCAGGGCAGACAATACATCTCTATTTCTATACCACTAACAAGGCTCAAAATATCACCACACACAAACACAAATACACACACACACACACACACACACACATACACATACACAGACACACACACGCATACGCAGACACACATACACACACACACACAGACATACGCAGAAAAACACACACACACACACATACACACGCAGACATACGCAGAAGAACACACACACACACACACACGCATACGCAGACACACGCAGACATACGCAGACACACACACACACACACACACACACACACACACACACATACGCAGACACACGCAGACATACGCAGACACACATACACACACACACACACACACACAGACAAACACACACACACACATACGCAGACAAACACACACACACACACACACACACACACACACACACATACGCAGACACACACAGACATACGCAGACACACATACACACACACACACACACACACAGACAAACACACACACAGACATACGCAGACAAACACACACACACACACACACACATACGCAGACACACACAGACATAGGCAGACACACATACACACACACACACACACACACAGACAAACACACACACAGACATACGCAGACACACATACACACACACACATACGCAGACAAACACACACACACACACGCATACGCAGACACACGCAGACATACGCAGACACACATACACACACACACACACACACACATACGCAGACACACACAGACATACGCAGACACACATACACACACACACACAGACAAACACACACACATATGCAGATACACATACAATAATACACAGACATACGCAGACACACACACACACACACACACACACAGACATACGCAGACACACACACACACACACAGACATACGCAGACAAACACACACACACACACACACAGACATACGCAGACAAACACACACACACACAGACATACGCAGACAAACACACACACACACACACACAGACATACGCAGACAAACACACACACACACAGACATACGCAGACAAACACACACACACACACACACACAGACATACGCAGACAAACACACACACACAGACATACGCAGACAAACACACACACACACACACACAGACATACGCAGACAAACACACACACACACACATACACATACACAGACAAACACATACGCATACACACACACACATACGCAGACACACACGCACATAGACACTATTTGTATAGGAGTCAGTCAAAAATGATTTTGGGCGAGTAGAATTTGAAAACAGTCCTTAGCGTTGAACTGTGAACTCTGTGACAGATACAGTTTCTGGTCTTTGTGGTCTGGCCCGTTTGAGATCAGATTAGGGGTACTGTAAGGGGCCCAGGATCTAACGTGAGTTTGACCCCCCCCCCCTAGATTAGAGCCTGTGTCCCAGCTTGTTCATATTGTGTAGTTTCATCGTGTCTGTGTTGACGTGTTCTCTGCATCTCTCCAGCATCAATGACATCCAGTTCAAATGCACTTCTGAACCAACAGCAGCACTGTAGAACTGTGGTACTGTATGTTGCTGTACTGTCGGTGTGTTATTTCTAAATATTAAAGATTGTTTTTCTATTGTAACATTTTGCTGACCTAATGTTTTATATTAGGGATCGACCAGGCTGATATTTGACAGTTTGGAGATAAGATCTCAGTCCTTCCAGAAATTGTTTTTTGTGATTGTTGCGGGGCAAAAATCCTTGATTATGCAGCACATTTTCTTAAAAAATGCGATGGAATATGCTATATATGATGTTTAAATGCGATGGAATATGCTATATATGATGTTTAAATGCGATTGGATATGCTATATATGATGATTATGCAGTTTTATGCGATGAAATTGTGGGAACTTGCAAAAACTGCGGTTTGATGAAAAAGAACTTTCTGCTACGATATATTATGGGACTTTTTTGTAACGAAAATGCGGGGATTATGAAATCATGCAAGCCCCGCATATTTAGCGCGGGAATCAGCAATTTATGCGGCGAAAGTGCAGTGTATTTTAAAGAATGCCCCCCCCCCGCATAAAAATACGGACTTTGGCTGATTATGCGTTGAATTAATTAATCACGTTTTTCTGGAGGGACTTAGATCTGTATCTGCGTTTTATTTGCCTGATTACCGATAAAGTTCATTAATTATGAAGTGTGCTACTTCTTAAGTGTCTGACGTCAGTCAGCGTCCACTAAAAGTTGTGTTGTTGCTGCTGACAGACTCAGATTATTATTCTAAGTGTCTGACAACATTATGGGATGGATCCCTACAGAGAGAGACCTTTAAAACCTCTTTGAGACCTTTCTGATTGACCAGAAACAGCTCTGAGGTCGCTAGCACTAAACACACCAGACTCCATTTAAAAAAAAATAAAGACTTTTAGCGTATATAGAGCCAGCATATCTCCACCAGACTCCATGTAAATAATCAGGACTTTTAGCGTGTATAGAGCCAGCATATATCCACCAGACTCCATGTAAATAATCAGGACTTTTAGCGTGTATAGAGCCAGCATATTTCCACCAGACTCCATGTAAATAATCAGGACTTTTAGCGTGTATAGAGCCGGCATATCTCCACCAGACTCCATGTAAATAATCAGGACTTTTAGCGTGTATAGAGCCAGCATATCTCCACCAGACTCCATGTAAATAATCAGGACTTTTAGCGTGTATAGAGCCAGCATATCTCCACCAGACTCCATGTAAATAATCAGGACTTTTAGCGTGTATAGAGCCAGCATATCTCCACCAGACTCCATGTAAATAATCAGGACTTTTAGCGTGTATAGAGCCAGCATATCTCCACCAGACTCCATGTAAATAATCAGGACTTTTAGTGTGTATAGAGCTTGGCATGAAAGAGGGAGGAAAACTGTATTTATATTCTTTAATTAGAAAGTTGTAATGGCATGAAACTAGAGCTGGGCAATATATCAATATTATATCAATATCGTGATATGAGACTAAATATCGTCTTGGATTTTGGATATCGTGATATGACATAATTGTCTTTTCCTGGTTTTAAATGCTACATTACAGTAAATTCTGGACTCACCAGACTGCTGTAGCTGTTCTATTATTTGCCTTTTCCCACATAGACATTATATCCACATTACTGATGATTATTTAACTAAAATCTAATTGCGAAGATATTTTGTTAAAGCACCAATAGTCAACGCTATAATATCGCCGCAATATCGATATATCGAGGTATTTGGTCAAGAATATCGTGATATCTGATTTTCTCCATATCGCCCAGCCCTACCTAGATGAAACCATAGCTGATGGTTAATACCAGTAGGAGGCAGTAATGCAATATATGGGATGCAACCTGCCATAAAACCCTAAAGAAGAAGAAAAAGAAGAAGAAGAAGAAGAAGAAGAAGAAGAAGAAGAAGAAGAAGAAGAAAGAGAAGAAGACGACTGCTTGTTGTTGATTTGTTTGCCTGTATACAGATTGTTTTCCTGCTTCCGACCGTCTCCTGCTCCTGATTCTGTAAGCTCTCCTGCTTTCTCATTTCATCGTTTGATTAATCTGGGGATTATTTTCTGGATGAATGGATAAATTTGGTCTCTAAAATGTCAGAAAAAGTGGATCAGGGATGGGGGGGGATCCCTCCAATAATCATTCTGGGCTTTTTCCGAAGTTGTTGTTGCTTTCTTTGCACGATTTTGTTGCATTTTCCTCTTCTTTTTTTTTTTTTTTAAATGATTTTGTTGCTTCTTTCGTAGTTTTTGTTGCCTTTTTCAAGGTTTTTTTGTTGACAATTTCTTTGAGGTGATTGTCGTCTTTTTTGAGCGGTTTTGTCGCTTTGAAAAATGAGATCTCCATGACATGGTGCTCTTTGGATGCTTTTATATAGACCTTATTGGTCCCCTAATACTGTATCTGAAGTCTCTTTTATATAGACCTTATTGGTCCCCTAATACTGTATCTGAAGTCTCTTTTATATAGACCTTAGTGGTCCCCTAATACTGTATCTGAAGTCTCTTTTATATAGACCTTAGTGGTCCCCTAATACTGTATCTGAAGTCTCTTTTATATAGACCTTAGTGGTCCCCTAATACTGTATCTGAAGTCTCTTTTATATAGACCTTAGTGGTCCCCTAATACTGTATCTGAAGTCTCTTTTATATAGACCTTAGTGGTCCCCCTAATACTGTATCTGAAGTCTCTTTTATATAGACCTTAGTGGTCCCCTAATACTGTATCTGAAGTCTCTTTTATATAGACCTTAGTGGTCCCCTAATACTGTATCTGAAGTCTCTTTTATATAGACCTTAGTGGTCCCCTAATACTGTATCTGAAGTCTCTTTTATATAGACCTTAGTGGTCCCCCTAATACTGTATCTGAAGTCTCTTTTATATAGACCTTAGTGGTCCCCTAATACTGTATCTGAAGTCTCTTTTATATAGACCTTAGTGGTCCCCTAATACTGTATCTGAAGTCTCTTTTATATAGACCTTAGTGGTCCCCTAATACTGTATCTGAAGTCTCTTTTATATAGACCTTAGTGGTCCCCTAATACTGTACCTGAAGTCTCTTTTATATAGACCTTAGTGGTCCCCTAATACTGTACCTGAAGTCTCTTTTATATAGACCTTAGTGGTCCCCTAATACTGTACCTGAAGTCTCTTTTATATATACAGTAAGAAGAACAAATTGGATCTTTAACCTGTTTTTCCAATTTTCAGTTTTTTATTCCGAGGATCAGAAATTTTGAAAATTACAAAATTGCGTCTGAGCTCCAATTATATTATTCTCTCCCGTCGTTCCGCCTAGCTTTTCTCAATTTCTGATCATCTGAATAAAAAACAGTTTAAAGATCCAAATTTTTTAATTTGTCAAGGTGGAAAAAAAATAAAAAATTGGATATTTAAACCCATTTTTCTGTTTTTCCAAATGTCCGTTTGTGCTTAGAAAATTTAACTGACAACCTGAGGGCCCCACAGACTACACACGTTTTTAAACGTGAATAAATAAAAGTGAATAAAAACCTGTTGCGTGATGACGTCACGTGCTGTTCTGCGATTAAACTGGTATATCGAATTGATTTGAGACATTTTAAGGTGTTTCCGTTCATTTTCGCACTGAATCGCACAACATTCAAGCACACGTTTACGAACAATAGGTTGTTGTTAATATCAGAAGCTCTGATGGGCCTTTGGCCGAGGATCTGATCCAGATCATCAGAAAGGTGGAACTTGTCTTTTATTTCCCCTCCGGCACCGCTGAGAGACAACTCTCTTTTTTTGAGACATGTATCTCTGTTAGAGCTCCTTCCATTTACTCCGCGGGACGTCCCGCGGCTTGTCCTAACCTTTGTTGGTCGTTTCCTTGGCGAGTTCCTGATAAATTCTGGCATTTCTTAGATTTTTGCTGTCTAAAATAGCCGTTATATTTTGCTCATAAATTAAATTTAAAAAGTTTCTCGTCTCCTCGCTCGTCCACTTCCATCATGTCTTTGTTGACGCCCGTCATGTGTGCAAACAGAGAGGAAATACTGGGAGGAAATGGACTACAACTTCTTCTTCTTCGTTTTGTGGCGGGTTGCAACCATAAAATGACCTAAAACTTAATCTTAATTCATTATATATATATATATATATATATATATATATATATATATATATATATATATATATATATATATATATATATATATATATATGTATCATATAGAAAGAAAATCCGATGAGACCGAACGTATTTCCTTTGAGTCGATATTCATGAAATTCTAGCCAATTTTATTGTTTCCATGACGGCTTTTTTCATTCGATATCGCTTAATTTGGATAAAAACGTGTGGATGGAAACATATCTACTGACATCAGTTGCAGATAAGAGGACCCTGAACAGACTGCTCTCTATAATGGACAGTTATAGATGGACAATTATACTTTCTCCAAGCAGAAGAGCATGTTCAGCAGTATGCTCCTGTCTCTGTCTTGCCTATAGGTCCTCTGTCCCTGT